>VMKM01000779.1:0-240367 GCA_008360985.2 Macquaria ambigua
ATCTATCTATCTATCTATCTATCTATCTATCTATCTATCTATCTATCTATCTATCTATCTATCTATCTATCTATCTATCTATCTATCTATCTATCTATCTGTAGCTAGCAGCTATTCAGATGCAAGAGCAGAAATTCAAAAGTGAAGTCTAAATTCAAGTCTTGTAATCAACAGCCAAGTCCTTCCGGGTTAGCTTACGCTAGCATCGTTTTTTCTACAACCAAAACACGTCCCTGGGGTTTCTGTCTATAAGCAACATGTTTATCTACCACTGTGCTGGTTAAAATGTGAAAAACACATCATAAAACAATAGCTTGTTATTTTATCACATGACAACTACAGCTAACTTAGCCATTGATCAAGGCATAGAACAGTATTGAAACCATCATCTGAGTTGTGGCGGTTGAATAGGCTACTAACAAAATAGTTATTGATTCATCTCGGTTAAAATTAATTAAGGTTATATTATCTGACTAGCTTTTGGGTCTTTGGTTTTCACCACAGATGATCATTTTAACCAGGATAAACAATTATTTTGTTAGCATTAAACACCTACAGCTCCCATGAGTCTTTTGCTAATGCTAACAAAATAATAGTTCTTTTATATTCTTTGCGCCTGTTTCAACATTTGATAATGCAACTACTGAGAGAAACATTCAAGGCCAAAATACAATGATTTTTATGGCTGCATCATTACACCATTTCACATAGTTTCATAGATAATGATCCATAGTTTAGCATTAAACATTTAGGTAGTCATTTAGAACACCATCAGCATTATGTACTGAACAGGATCCTTTTGACACAAACGTACTGTAGAATTACTCAAAAATAAGATAAATTGTATGTTTCAGGAAAAAAAACCCAAACAAAACAAGAAAACAGTGAACAGGTAAATCTGGGATTTCCCTCCAAAGTAGTGTCAGCTATCTTTACAGTGGCACACAAATGCCATTAAAGGCTGTCAATCATGTTGACAACGGCCCCACTTTTGTCACCCTTTGTCTCCAAAATTCATATGATTTATTGATGTTAAAATGCTGCACATACAGGGAGCATATGTAAACACAAGAGCTGCCAAAACCTCAAAGGATGATCAAAAGTATTGGAGTATTCAAGAATGAATATGTCCGTGTGTGTTTGTCTGTCTGTATGAGAGACAGTTCCCTTCCCAGGTGGTGCTGTGACATGCCGGTGCCTTAGGTGAACAAACAGGGACAAAGCTCTCTCCATCAGGACCGATCAGCATCAGACCAGCCCGACATGACATGAAAGTGCCTGTCGCCCCGAGGCAGTCGCCACGGCAACAGGACAGGAGAGGAGAGAGGATGAGAGGAGAGGGCAGGTGACAGAAGCAGGGAAACTGCACACCTGCAGAGACCGCCATGTACACGGGCAGACATGAGTTTTTATTGGGATACTTTTGAGAATCATCATGCATTCCCTAAATCTCTTAACTTGACCCTTAAACACTTTCTTACCATCACTTTTAAGGATTTTCCTGCATCAGAATGAACCAATTTAGTCCTTATAACTACAGAAATATACATACATTCAAATGCAGCTAATGAAAAATACCCAATTGCAAAAATACTGAAAATACCTGGATTCTGATTTATTTTTCAGGCTTCAAATCAAGATAATAAGAGTGCTTCATGGTCGTCGGGTCAGTTTCAGACAAACACACTACAATGAGTTCAACAGATTCGAACACCAACACAAACCAAACAGCAGACAGCCTTGGAGATGTGTGAGTTCCCCAGTCTCCCCAAACTCTTTAACCCTGAAGTTTTCTTGCGTTTACCATCCGGTCTTGTTGTTTTCACGCAGGGCCAAGGCTCTCGCAGTGTGTCTGGACTTGAGTGACAGGCGATGGCATCTGAAGATGTGTGATGGTGGCTGTTTTACTGCAATAGCGCTTGTCGTGCGATTCTCCAGCGTCGACTTCAAGGCTTTCTTTGAAGTGATCAAAGTTAAACAGTGATGATGTCAAATCGTCCTTCTGGACAGAGTTTAAGGAGGCCATCGAACATCCATCAACCATTCCTCCATACACACCTCCACTGATCCTTTAAGTTGAGGATGGCAACAGGTTCTGGTCTTTTTTACAATCCAGCATTTTCTAATATGCTACTCTATGCCAAAGGAGCTGTTATCTCGGAAACATTTGTGTGTTTTTATGCAAACTAGTATTCCTTTGAGGAGTCTGATCCTGGTTTTCATCATTTTTGAGATATGATGGATGGAACATAGAGAAACCAGGCTGTTTGGCTTTCTGTATACATGATTCTACCATTATCCAGATTTCTGTTTGTCTGCATCAGTGCAGGCATGTCCGACTCTTCCACATCCAGCATTTCTGTACCGACTGAGTTACCTCAGCAGTTGAGGATGAACCCAGTTTGATTTCTTGCTGCCTGGACACTGCTGCATTTACCGCTCCGCTGGATTTGGCTTTTTCATCAGATTAACAGTGATGATTAACTACTACACAACCTGAGTGGAGAAAAAAGCAGCTATTTTTATGGTATTCGCTCCCCAGATCAACACATCCTAGCTGTTGTATCTTCACTACTTCTTCTTCTGTCTGTATGATGTGTCTGGTGTTTGCTACGGGCGTCAAATAACGCACAATGCGGTGTTGTACATTAGTCTGAGCTAAACCATTAGACTGACAGGTGATATCTGGGAAGTGCAGAGCAGAAACACTACAGCCATGAGCTCTTAGCCAAAAAGAGAAAATAAATAAATTTTAAAAAAAGTCTCTTGGATGACTTGATAATGAGCCTCTCTTGCCCACAAAGTCTCCATCCATCCATGCCCACCTCGTCCTCCTGTTTTCTCCTCCTCTTGCCTGAATCCCTGCACGCCTGTTTGTCACTTAAACGAAAGCTCACAGACTGACAGGCCGATATCTGAGTCTTTAAAACGAAACTACCAGCAAATTAATTTTTCATCCTTTCTTATCAGTGACTGATGGGCCGCCGGGTCCCTCCCAAAACCCTCGGTGTCCCCGCGGGCAACTCCTGCAGCCCGGGAACCAAGGTTTTCATCCTAAACGGTGGTAAATGGCTCGCCGCACAAATAATGCATAAACAGCTGTTTTGCCCAAGTAAGTTATCCTCTTAAAAGATTCAGAACCCTCTCTCTCTCTCTGTGCCGTCCCACAGTCTCCTGCTCTCTCTCTGCCTATCTCTCTCACTCAGTTAATTCATCAATTTCTTATGATAGCAACAGTTCAGCTCGGCGCGGGTGTTTAAGTACCAATTAGAGGGGCGGGTTCCCCTCGGCCCGTTCTGCCACACCTCTCCTCCTCCTCTTACAACGCTTCTCTTCCTCTCTTGCCTCTATTCCACTCCTCCTCTGTCCATTTTCTTGTAATTTTTTTGGGGGGGAAATTCCCCAGCTGCAACCCGTCGCCCTCTTCATCCACACCACGTGTCCATCCTTCATGTCTATCAAATTCTCTTCCGTCATCTCAGAAGTCCAAATTGGAAAGATTTCCTTGAGTCTTTATTAACTTTTTAGTACTTTAAATTATTTATCCCAAATAATCACTGATCAAAAGGCAGAAAACACACATCAATCAGTAGAAACTTCTTGTGGGCGGCCGTATCCTCAGACCAGCACAAACCAGGGACAGTTTTTTACTTTTTAATATATTTTTTTTTGGCCTGCTTTGCACAGATCTGATGCTCGGGCAGCACCACCTCACGCTGGCGTTCAGGTGGTTTGGGCGCCTGAACACCTGAAACTGAAATCAGACTCTGACTTGTGCTTGCAGTTGGGTTTACACCAACACAACTGCCACAGGAAAACACTTGTGGAAAACAGATGGTGGCCTTCCTCTGCATGTCACAGGATCTAAGGTTTTCTCTTCAAAGGAAAAAGTGTGTGCATGCATGTCTGTGTGTTTATGTGTAAAAATGAAGGAGTGTGTTTTGATTCTGGGGGAGGATGAAGAGAATCTTTTTTTTTTTCTCCTGATAGCAGTTCTGGCGTAATGATTAGGTAGGATAGGAGGGGCAGGCCACCATCTTGATTTTGAAGTGCTGCCACTTGGCCTCGGAGTCGTCTTCAGGCTCTGACTGCTCCAGAGGAAGCAGAGATGGAGGGAGGGAGCGGAGACTGTTGTGTCTTGTGTCTCTTGAGCCTCTCAGATGTCCCTGCCAAACGTCACACAGACTGCCTGCTCACAAGAAAACACTGCTGCCAACCAGAACACATACAGACAAGCATGTGTGAGGTTAACACGCTTCTTTATAAACAACCAAAGTGAAATCAGAAGCGGAAACGTAATCTGAACTCATATCAACATTGGTGAAAATCCAGCCCTACAACATTGCCTTACCCAACAGCATTTTGTGCATTTTAACCCCCTTTTTTTGTCTAGATGGACTGTAAAAATGTCTCTTTTTAGCAGAGAAATATCTGCTACAAAGAGAAGTGCACATCAAGCCCAAGACCATCCCGGGTTAAGCGACACCAGTTTGACAGAAGCCAGTCAAGCGGCAGCAGTGTGGACGTTCTTCAGACATCAGAGATCGGAAAGAATAACATTAGAAGAGAGCAGGGATGCGTTAAAACGGTTACAATGATGTGATAGGAGGTGTAAGGTTTTTTTTGCACACTGACAAATTGGTAACACTTTAATTGAACACCCCCCCCACCCACCCATCTAGCATCTATATATAACACAATATAATGTAGTTCTACACAAATATAAGGACATCTTGCGATATTACACATTTAGGTTATTTTTCAATATTCCATAACACATGAACATATCTTGTATTGTAAAGTAATACATCTTAAGGTCCCCCCCCCCACGTCTGTCCACCCTATAATACTTTTTCCCATTCCTCAGTTTGGCAAGCCGGCCTTCAATTTCTCAATCTTTCTTTTTTCCATGTTTTCATAATTATGTTAAATATTTATAATGCTATGATCTCTGTGTGTGTGTGTGTGTGTGTTTTCACAAACCCAGCCCTGTTTCCTCCTCCTGCTGTCTCTTCTTCTCCTCTTGTAGGAGGCGTTCTGTTTTCTCTAGCTGACACCCAGTTAAGAGAGATCTCTTCTCCAATCGAATCATGCCTGTTTTCTTCACAGCAGCCTGTGAGTCGGAGCCCAGGGAAAACGAATCCGAGAATATAAAACCCATCTTTGAAACTGTCCCCAGATTCTGCGAGCCTTTCAAGTGCGCCATCTAGATTCATTTACTTCCCCTTTCATGTTAGAAATTTGGTTTCATCATGGCAATTAGCTTTTCCGTGTCCCGACCAATTATTCCATTAAATTAATGACTCTTCCAAGATAATAAGGGCTGTAATTGATTTTATCTGGGTAGCCAGGCTTCTTTCTTCGGCAGCTCTAGTGTGCCGTTACACCTCATTTAAAGGGCTTTTCTACCATCTTGCCCTCATTAGCGGTTCAGGGTAGAGTGTGTGTGCCTGACAAGTGCTTCATCTCCTTGCCCCCACACACACTCAGCACACACACACACACGGCAAATCAACATCCAAGCTGTGTAAAGTAATTTGTCAAACCTTGCCTTTAATGGGATACACGGAGGGATCTGTGACACAAATGGGCGTTTGTTCCTCCCTTTGTTGTTTCCTCTGTTTCCTTTTCATGCCCACCACCACCATTACCACCACCACTGCACTGCCACTCTGACCGCTCTTTTACTTTTTACTCTTTATCGAAAGAAAAGCTCTACTTGCAATAAAATAGGAGCGCAGAATGAAAAGTAAAGTATTATGGAGGAGAAGACAGGTAGATGGGTGGTTGGGTGAAATGGTGTTGGAGGTAGTGGAGGGGTTAAATGAATCATTCATTAGGTCCACAGAGAAAGGGAGCGGGGGGAGAAAGGGAGAAAGCAAGAAGGAGAGACAGAGCAGCAGGAAGAGGAGGAGGAGGAGGAGGAGGAGGAGGTTGTTCAAAGGGGAACTCCGTTGATTTTTCTGGCCCATCCACAGAAGCAGGAGGTCGGTCACGGGGAGCCCAGGGGAGCCCGGCCCGTCTCCAGTGGAAAGGCGGGCGCTCGGTTTGGTATAGACCCCCGCCTCCCTCCCACGTGCCCCCAGGCTGATAAGGTCGGCCTCCAGATCTCTCTAATGAAGCCCCTGGCCTCTTCACCGGAGGGCTGGAAATGCTGCAAAAAGTGTCAAGTTATGAACAAGAGATTTTTATCAGGTTTAGCTGAGCTAAGTCACTATCTGCAGGCTTTCTACTGTTTTCCAACCATTTTGGTTGATGACCTCTTAAGGTGAGGTGTCCACTTGCAAGCCCTCATCACAGATTGTAGATGTGATGAGAGTTGTAAGCTGTTCAACCAGAATGATTATCCTCTCTCAGACTGTTTTCATTTGGATACTTTTCAGAGGTGTGAACAGGTAGCTCTATCGAGTGTTTCACTTAAAAAAACAAACCAAATCAAAAACAAAGATCTGGAAATATGTGTAGCAGGAACATGTGTTTTCTTTCTTTCCCATCTTGTTAACCCTCTTGCGACGCCTCAGAACAGCCACATGTGTCCTTCTTTTTTGGCTGTCAAATTCAGTCACATTTATTTATGAAGCCAAACATCACAAGTTTGTCCCAATCTCTACAATATATTGTACATACACTCAAGTACACCTAAATGGAACTAATGCAGTCTGATACCACAGCTCTGCAATAAATTCTACCTTAATGAAGGTTTTGTTCTGTTTTAGAGAAGTGTTGATTCAACTTGTTCATTTTGGAAGCTGTAATTTATGGTGGTGTATTGTTTTACACTGAGAGGTGTTTCTATATAATATTTAGTCTACCCTCACTGACATAAACGGGGTATACAAAACATTACAAAGTAGTATACATACAATTTCATTACAATTTGTAACTGCCCTCTCTCGTTCTCAAGCGCTCTGAATCTGCAAAAAACAGCTGGAGAAAACTGCGAGAACAGATTTCAAACAGAGCACAAACAAAAAACAAGAATTTTATTCTTAAAATTTGATTTGAGCCTATTCATCTGTCCCTGCGTGCGTGATTACAGTTAAAAAAACTACCACAGACATACAGCCTGATGATAAGATTGAGGAAACGCTGAACCGTCTCGCTGCCCTGGCTGCTGGCCGATTTTGGGTAAATGCTGACGAGCTTGAATCAAAGAGGTAAACGACCTGATGATGAAAACATTTTTGCGATTCTACCCTCATTTTTTGCAGCATTTGGATCTTCGTCCTCACCTTCATCTCTTCATCTCTCCTTCCATCGTCTCTCCAGCAATGCTCCGCTCTCCTTCCCACTGAGTCCCTCGGAGGAGCTGAGTACTGAGAAAGGCTAACGCTTTCTCTCCCTTGCACACACACACACACACACACACACACACACACACACACACACACACACACACACACACACACACACAAACACACACACCCCTGTTCACCCACAGTCTTTGATTTCTGCATTCCTAAGCAACCAGCCACCATCCAGGAGCCTTGAATAACCCAAACACCAACGGGCTTATGCTAATTGCATTTCCTCATTACTATCAGTGCGATCATTAATCCCATTAAGGCACCTATTAATCACAACAGCATGAGATCACAGGGAGTGGGAGGGGTCTGGTGATCATGAACAGGTTATTTTAAAGATTTTTCAGAGATGCAATTTGTAACGTGTTCCACAGCGAAACAAACGATCATTAAAACAGGATTGTATTACACATTAACAGTGTGTTTGTCTGTGAGGCTGTGTGTTCAGGCCTAAATCCACCATCCACCATTTACATCAAATTAAAGATGTTTTGACTGATTTTAAGAAACCTTTTTATTTTAAATGAACTGAGATTTGGTTTTTATATGCAATTATTTTACTGTGTGTACCAGGTGTATTGTACGGTTTGTAACGTAGTTGTAAAATCAGGATAACATGGGTGTATTTTATATTTTATATATTGAAAAAGTAAGGCTTTAGCTTGTGCATTCACCTTCTGTTCATCATTGGACTTGTGGCATGTATTTCAACAGTTATTTCACTTTAGGTATGCAAGGCCCCAGTTACCCAAAAACCTTTCCCGTTGGGTTTATTAGAATTCCATCCTCAAAGTCTAAAGTCATAGTCATAGTTGGAGTTTAAAGAGCAACATACACCAGCATAGCATCCGCCATACAGACTGATGTATCGGGGTATATACGGTAGGCCCTACAGCAGAAAGTATAATGGCCAGGATGTACTAACTCTGGGAGCAAATTTCTGCTTTTCTGGAGCGTTGATGTGCATAAATGCTTTGAAACAGGACAGTGGTGTGTCCTGACACACTGACACCCATCAACTCCCAAATACTGCACATCAAAAGTTACATTGTAAGGAATCACTTTGTTTGTGATGTATGAAGGATTAAATTCAGTTTTGTTTTAACATGAACAAAAAGAAGAGTTCAAAAACATTTATTTTCTCTTCTTTCTCATTCTGGAAATGATAAAAACACAAGCACATCAACTTATACCAAATCTGTGTGTGAAGCCTTTTTCGCACTGCAGCTTTGTGCTGCTGGCTGTTGTCTATTAATGGATCCTGGCATTGATAAAGTCCATTGACTGACTTAATATGCTATTGCATCAACTTTGCTGTGGTTAACAGGGGAGGGAGACTTACTTCTGCAGGCAGAACTCTTCAAAATCTTCCCTCTCTCATCGCCCCCCCTTCAGATTTTCCCCTTATTGTAATTCCACAAATGTACAGATATCCCCGGGACAGAAAATCTAAGAAACCTCTGATAGTGATTTTTCAAGCTATTTCCTTGTAGGGTTTTCAGCTCTCTTTCTCTCTTCTTTTCCTTCAAATCACTTCAGGGAGGCAGTCGAGCACTGTGGAGACTAACTAAATTAGCAGCTAAATTAAAAGTTGATTATTCCCTGGATATCCCCTGGAAATATATTTACACAGTGGCATTTAACTTTTAAAACCGGCGTCTTTTCGTGAACTCTCAGGCTCGTTAGCGCAATAGCTTGAGGCCGGGTCTACAAGGACTGAGTGTGCACGTGCATGTGTACTACTGTATGCGTGTGTGTGACTGTGCACGCTTGTGTGCATCTGTGCTTGCACGCTCACACACAGGCGGTACGTACCAAAGCTAATTAAGCTAATCTAAACACTTTGAAAGTCCTTCTGATGGGGCTAATTATGGCTGCAGCTCATCATTAGCGCTGCCGAGGCCTCGTTAAAGGAGGACACAACATAATAGCGGCCAATAAGGCGCCATGTTATTGGCTTCTCTATGTCCATCTATTTATCTGCCTGTTGGTCTGTCTGGCTGACTGAATTTTTGTCATATTTGTAAAATTCCCTTTAAAGGTAAATTCTGGTTTATTACATCTTGGGTCTTTCTGTATCTTGGGCTATTTCCATAGCTTTGGACATTTTCAGATATGATGACATATGATGATCACCAAATTAGTGTGGCTTCAGCCCTTTTGGCAAAATGGTGACTACAATCTTCTTGAAAGTCGTACAGTGGGTCTCTCGCCAAACTTTATCACCATCGATCTGATCTGATACCTCCCTCCATCCCATTTTGCTCTGTGTTTAAATGTGATGTGTGCATGTACAGTAGAGTGTGCTGAGTGGACACCGGGCCGGCCGGAGGCAGAAAAACAAGGGGCCCCTCCATTCATAATTCACTAGGTGGAAGAGTACAGTAAGAGTGTCGGTGGGGGGAGAGAGAGAGAAAAAGAGGCAGGCAGGTCCATTAATGGAGTAATCTCGTCCTGAGTGGTGGGGGAGTAAAAAACATCTTACCTCCAGTTTTGATGGGGTTTTGTTCATGTTTTTTTACTGCGGCTGAAAGTTAAGGTGGTCGTCCAGGGGTTGCGAGTGAGCTTAATGACCTCTTAGCCCCCCCCAAAAGAAACGTTAAAAACACACTTTCAAAATACATGTGGGTGTCTGGGAAACAATTTACTTTCCTTTTTTGACTCCTAAAAAGATTAATCTCAGAATGGCAATCACACTTTAAAGGTTCACTCAAATAAAAAAAACAACAATAAAAACATATTCACTTAGTCACTTAGCCTTGCAGATAGTTTTGGTTTTACTTGCCCAGCTTTTGAGATATCTGTCTCTGAGATTTCTGCCTCCACCTCAATACAAAAGACATGAATACAGTTTTGTTTTCAGTGCACTGAAAAAATTAAAGCAAATGTGGATTATCCACAGATCTCTGCAGCAACAGTTTTCACTGGAACTACTTTCTCCAAATGAAATCCCTTTAAAAAACTGTTGACCTTTAGTGATGTCTGCACGGCTTTAACCTGTTTATGGCAATGATATTCATGTATGTTCACCACACCATGTGGAACTGGGACATTGTCATGATTCATACTGTAATGTATTCATGTGTTGAAAATGAAGAAGCGCATGCTGTCCCAAATTGGACACTTGGATATTTTGAAAATGTCTCTCCAGTCGTCCCATTGGGACAGAGAGAGAGAGATCTGAGAGAGAGAGAGAGAGAGATCTGCCATTATCTGTAGTGTCCAGTGAAGTGTGTCAGTGAGTGTTTTGTTGCTTTTTCACTACATATGTGGCTGTTCTGTCCACTCATGAGACATGTCTGTTGGGACGTAGGTACAGTAAGGTTGGCTGTGTGCTTTTCAACATGCATTTAAGTGTGTGTGTGTGTGTGTGTGTGTGTGTGTGTGTGTGTGTGTGTGTGTGTGTGTGAGGGTTCAGCTTTAACCTTAGAAGACCTACTGTATCAACTACCTGGAGCATCTGTGCAGCGCGTCACACACGTTTTCTCCACATGTAACTGACATAGCAAAATTCAATCAGTGGTGACAGTCAAAACAGCAACTTGACCGGCATGGGTTAAAGTCAAAATGCCAACACTGGAAAAACACCTTAACATACTGACGTGATGATAGGTGCATTCATATTTTATATTTACACAAAACACAGACTGACAGTACAGAGATTGCATATCTCAGCCAAGGCTGTACAGTACACTCCTCCAAGTTTATTATTATTTTAATAATAGAAAATGTTTACAATGTTTTAAATCAGCTATTAGGAGATTTCGATCACTGCAATCTCAAGAAATCTTTTAACAGTTTTTATCAATATGTCACCTGTCCAACACGTCACAACAAGACTCTACATCTATGTTATGGCTCCATAAAGGCCTTTACAGAGGGCCACCAGTCTGTCCGTCATTCAGCGTCCATTTGAAGAAATTTCTACCAGTCTCCATTGTTTTCTATGTGATATTGTGATACACAATAATACATACAGTGGCATACCGAAAGACAAACACACACACACACACACACACACGTAGGTCCACATACATGAGTGCATGTAGCTCTCAGTCTCACAGACACACGGGGAGTCCCAGCCTCCTCATTGATTCTTGCTCACTGACTGTCCCACCGGCCTTGTCCTTTAAAACACGGCCGTTAGGAAATTCACTGGCGTGTGTGAATCTGTGTGTGTTCCCGTGTTACTTCCCTACATTATCTGCATGGCTGGACTCGGAGCACTAACAGAGAGTCATGATTTCTGTTACCCAGGCAGCTCTGCAGGGAGAGACAGAGAGAGACAGTGAGTGAGTGTGTGTGTTTGTGTGGACTGAAGCACAGATCAGACCAGCATGGTGCTTTGCTCAGAGGTTAGGGTCAAGAGTGTCAGGCCAGAGTGTGTGTGCGTGTGTGTGCGTGTGTGTGTGTGTGTGTGTGTGTATGTATGTGTGTTTTCTTTCTTCTCCTCGCCTTCATCTTCTTCCCTCCCCTTCCCTCAACTCTCCTTCTTCTGTCTCTCATCAACCTGTCATCCATCCTACCTCCTTTCCTTCTGTTCTCTGGAGACTCTTGAGGGTCCGATACAGTGTGAAAGGTGAGGGGTCACGTGACCGA
Organism: Macquaria ambigua; assembly: GCA_008360985.2. NCBI lineage: Eukaryota > Metazoa > Chordata > Actinopteri > Centrarchiformes > Percichthyidae > Macquaria > Macquaria ambigua. The sequence continues at coordinate 11,904 of VMKM01000779.1, forward strand.
TGGAGACAGCAGAGGCATTGGTTGGCTACTTGTACTGTAAAGCTTGTAGGCTACTGTCAGGTGATACAATAATCACTGGAGAAGCAAACAACACAGTCCATGAAAGTTCAAATTTAAAGTTAAAAACCTTCATATATGTTAATAAATATATTTCCATATATCTGTCTAGTTTTGACAATGCAGTCTCAAAGATTGGTAGCTCAGAGTACTCACCAGGACAAAAAGATCAGACCACATAACTCCAGTTCTCCACTCCTTCACTGGCTACCCGTTACTTTCAGAATACAATTCAAAATCCTCCTGTTGGTTTATAAAGCACTTGCTGGTCTGGCTCCACAGTACATCTCAAACGTGCTATCAGTTCATAACCCCAGCAGATCTCTCCGGTCACAAGGTGGAAATCTCCTCCATGTGCCCAGAGCAATTTCAAAATCTGGTGATTTGTTTATTTGCACATTTTTGCTCTTTTATTCTGTTTTTATGTAAAGCACTCTGAACTGCTTTTGTATGATATGGTGCTATACAAATAAATTTGAATTTAGCTACCTCCCTCCGACATATGACGCTACATTACACCCTTAATATTTATGCTTTCTATTCATTATTATCACTATCATTTTCAGAGAATTTTAACTCAAATTATTTAATGTGAAGGGTGGCCTTGCAAAATAATTTTACACACCCTGTTCAGCTTTGCTGGATAATGAAGAAGGCACAAACTCAAGCCTTTAATCAGAAAAAAGACAACAAATGTCATTTATAATAATAATTTCATATTGTAATGTAACCAATTCATAGAGCTCACACAACCAATGGTGGTCAGCTGACAGTAAAGACACAAGCAGCACGCTACTTCTAGTGTTAGCTTGGCTTCCTCCATCGGCGTCTTATCTTTTCATCAAGAGTCTCCTCCGCTTTGCCTCTTTCCTTCTTGCTCTCACCTCTCGCAGTTCCGTCTCCTTCTTCTCCTCTGCCTCCTCCTCCATCCTCTCCTCCCTCTCAGCTTTCACCTGCCTTGCTCCCTGCTCTTCTCCTCCACCTCTAACCCCAGGAGGATGTTTCATGCTGGCCATGCTGGTTTTTACGTGCCATTGGCTTTGCCATGTTACAGTTCTGTCTGCCGCCTCCTGCATCATTTAACAGAAACGTCCCACAGCGTGTGGCAGACAGGTAGAAGAAGAAGAAGAGAAGGAGGTGGAGATGGATGGGGTGAAGCGGGGCTGAGGGGGGCTATGGGGATGAAGACAAGATGAAGAAAATAACAAGAGTAGACAAAAGGAAAGACATGTGGAGAGGAGAGGAAGGGAAAGAAGTACACACACTTCAGACAATAATCTTCTAGTGTGCTCAAAGAGAATCGTGCCATGTCTCATCCAAAACTAAACTTTATCAGATTGTTCATATACAGTAAAAGTGCTCTCTGGTCACATTCTCTGATCTTAAACTTTTATTTAAGTAGTAAGTATGTATGTTTTGACACAACCCAAGATGCTTTTCTAACCTTAAACCTTTGGACACTCTGGGGACAGCAGAACACAACATTGACATATTATCATCTTTTAGGTTGATTTGTTGAACTTGTTAGCAACTTGTTGCTTATTTACACATCCAGCAGTTACGGAGCAACCTGATCATTCATTTGGAGTTGTGTTTGTGTCCACCTGGGGAACGTAAATCCAAATATTCACTCTCTTTTAGCTTCATTTTTGGTCTCTACCAACTCCTGATTGAAATATCTGCCTCTTTAGCTGCTAAATGCTCCACTATGTTCACCGGCTAGTTGCTAACTGTGTCTGTCTGCTGTTTGCTGCTGAGCAGGTAGTGGACAGTGGGTTTTTGGAGGGTTTTTTTTGCTGAAAACTGCTGCCTGCTGCGGCCGAAAACAACGATATGAGAGCGGTGTGAGTGAACCAAAACAGTAAGGTTGCTGAGGGGAGCTGCATTCAGGTGAAAACCCCTTTCATATTGTCACATTGTTTTCACTTTGTCATTTGATACATTGTTATTATAAAAAGAAATGGCCCCTTTAACTTAAAGCTAAAACTTATTTTACCCCAAACCACGATCTTTCCCTAACCCTAACCAGGTTGTGTTTGCACCTAAACGTAAACCAAACCAAGATCGGTTTTGGAAGCCACTGACCTGCATTCTGGAGGGAAGTTACATACGGCGACTTCATTTACATTAGCTTGAAAACAATTTGACAAAAATCGTGTTGGTTTCACTGTAGAAGTCACATTTCAGAGGCTTTCTCACTCCACTCATACAACTGCTTTCTGACTCATGCTCTTTGCTGCTGATCACCTAAATGTTTTAGGAAATGACAGAAGTGCGAGTGTTATTAATTCATCCAGCTTTTAGGCTCTCGGGGTGGTTTCTTCACTTCCTAGCTGTCCACCGGGGGGTTTGGTGTGGGTGTTTTCTGGTTGCCTGGAGTCCAGGAGGAGTATATCTTTTTTATATATATATATATATATATATATATTTTATTTCCCTCACACCTCCACTGCCCAGAGGAGGGTAAGTTATCCTGGCAGCTGGCCTTTAAGCATTTACCCAGCCTCCCTCAGCCTCACTCAGTCTGCAGTCAGCATCATTTCATGAGAGAAGCTGTTAGATTACAGGACGGACGAAGTCAGAGAGAGGGAAAGAGAGGGAGGAGGTTCATGTATATTTAAGTACGAAATTTGCACGAGTATATACATGCTGTTGTGTATACTTTTATAAATGTTAAATCTATGTACTCATCCCATCCCTTCTCCCTATAACTGTCTTTTTAAGAGGGATGTGTCCATGTCAGACCTTGAAGAAAAAATAAAGCCAAATGCTGTGTATCATTTCCTCTCATACCTAACAAATACACCGAACAGACTGACTAAAATCAAGAGAATAATACGCTTATTAAAGCGGACAGCAGGGGAAGAGACTAGAGTTGGAAAGACATAAAATGGCAGTTTATAGTTATACAAGCATTACTCACAGCCAGAGCAGAAATAATCTCATTGGTTGTATAAAACTCAGTGGGCGGAGCCAAAGAACCTTCCATGTGGAAGTGGTGGCAGAGATGGTTGCTGTCAATAAATTATTTACAGTAGAATTAAATTTTCTCAGCTGTAAATTTCAGTCACATTAATGTTTCCCCTAGTCGTGGTATTTGTAAAAAAATATATATATAATATTAAAAGAATATGACACACAAGGTTGTTTTCTTTTTGTTGGTTTTTTTCGCTCAGGTTTCACTGCTTGGCTTACTCCGAGTGCTCAAATGACTGAACATGGTTGTAAACAATCTCCGGCCTTCAAGACCAATCAGAAATCAGGAAAGCTTAAATACACCTCAAAATGGCAAGAAAGAGCAGAGAAGAAACAGACAGAAATAACACACAGAGGTTAAAAATACGGGAGACATACTAAGAGAGGAAGTGAGAGACAGAAAAAGAAAGACTGAGAAATAGTCACAGCAAAAGAAATAAAACTAAAGAGATGGAGAAAGAAGAGACTGAGGGTTGTGCCACACCTGGCAAAGGGTCAGCAAAGCACTCTGCACTCATAACCAGGTTAATGGGTAGGTGGGTGCGTGGGGGGACGGCGGGTGGTGAGATGGGGTTGATGGGAGTGGCGGTGGTGGTGGAGGAGAGAGGGAGGGGAAGGTTGTTTTTGAGTGAAGCTTAAGAGTAAAGTAAAGCAGACGGAAAAGGCGGGAGGAGGAGGAGGAGGAGGAAAAGAGGGGTAAAAGGGAGGAAGGTTCTATTTTTTCCGGCTAGCTCTCTTCTCCCTGAATCTGTTCCCTCCTCTTCTTCCTCCTCCTCCTCCTCGCCTGTTTTAATCTGACTAAATAGGATAACCTGCTCTTCATAAAAAATGGATGCCACTTCATTCGGCGGGACCCACGGGCAGGGCCCCTTGAGGCCTCGGCCAGCCGAGCGCGGGAGCCCACGACTACCGGGGCCGGCCAAAATCACTGGCCGTAATTAATTACCCCCCCCACGCACACACACACACACTCAACACACCACCACCAAACACCAATCACCCAGACTCAGGAATCACATTTGGTTAAAAAGCAAGAAGAGTGAGGTGAGAGGGAGGAGGGTGAGACAGCAAACAGAGGGAAAGGGCGAGCGAGCTTACAAGAAAGAAAGAAATGTAAAGAGAGAGAGTGGAAAGGGGAGGAAGGGGTGAAGTGAGGGGGGAGCAGGGGCTAGCGCTTGCTAGGCAATGCAAGCGGCTTTTTACCCAATCACGTGGGAGAGTTTGTCAAGCAGGAGATTGCAGTCTGAAATATTAATGTGGCCCTCCTGCTCCTCCTCCTCCCCTCCTCCTCCTCCCAAGACCCAGAGCCAGCTCCTGGAAGGGACACTCGCCCGTCAATATTTCATGAGCCGGGCCCCGGCCCAGACACAGGCAGCTGGGCCGCCCGCCCCTTTAACACTACACGCATCAGCCATCCCTACCTTTAATGTAGCCAGCGGTGGTGGTGGGGGGTGATGGTAAAGTGTGGGTGTGAGAGGTGGGAGGTGGGGGGGGTATCTTAGTGGTCTCGTGCCAGAATAGCCTCCTAAAAATGAAGAGGAGGAAGAAGAGGCGAGGGAAAGACATGATGAAGATGGAGTGGGAGCCTCACGGTGGAATAACTCCCTCAAAGCATGTCAAAAATCTTCTGGGGTGAAGTACAATGCCAGGGCTGCTCTGAGAGGTACAGTGTATCTGCTGCTTGGGAATGTACTTCAAGATGAACACATAAAACTGCAGATGCTGCGAAACCACATAACTGCAGTTTTGTTACTGATTTGATGGTTATTTCTGTGCGGTGAGGGAGTTTCATGACCTTGGAACCCTCAGTAGATGATGAGATTACAGAACCAGAGTTCAACCCTTTCAAATACAGAGCATCCACCCTGGTGAAGTGTCCATGAGTAAGACACTGAATCCATACCAGCTCACTGTATCGTTCTGTAGCTCAGTCTGCCCTCGGATCTTGTGTATTTGTGTGTCACATCGTTCAGAATCAGAATCAGGTTTATTGCCAAGTAAGTTTTCACATACAAGGAATTTCCCATGGTATATGGTTGCATAACAATGAACACAGAGAAAATAAGTTAAAAATAAACAAGTACTGCAAGAGTCAAGAAACATAAATATAAAATAGAAACATTTACAATAAGAAATATGAAAAAAATATGTATATATATCTGCAGTTTGTGCAGGGATGTGCAAAATATTGACATAGGAATGTGCAAAAGTTCACAGTATGAAGTATATATGCGCAATGTACTGAGATAATACTCCAAAACATGTGCTGTTAGTGTAACGCATTGAGTCAGGTGTGGAGACATGTAGTGTCCATGGGAGACATGTTTTAAAATGAAGTAAGAATGAATGAAGTAAAATAGCTGTGCAGTGTGCAGTGTTACTAGAATTAGTATCATTCACAGAAATTTAACATTTGCACAATCAACTGTTACAATTATTTTTTATATTATACAATTTTAATAGGACATTTTACTGACAGGAAACCTGTTCAAACAGTTTCCAGGATTAATTTAAAAAAAAAAGAAATACATCAAAATATATAAATTAATATGTTGTCTAGGTTACTATTTTATAAAACTCTCACTTTGTTTGTGAGCATATCAACACTTCTTCCACACAGTCATGTAATGGTGCATGTATCTGTTTGTCCCGGCATGTTTACACACCAAGATTATACTGGATACCTTGTTCCAAGATGGCGCCCTTTTTGTTCCAGTGAAATTTGCTCACATGGGCACATACGCTGCAAGCTTTTCAGGCTTCCTCGGGCTTGGGCCCATGGAGCAGGCACACTAGAGTCCTCCTCTGGCTCAGCTGGTTGAGAGCATCACAGCCCGGCAATCTTGCTGGGGGCTTGGTTTTGAAACAGTAGTTCCTTTGGAATATTATATACTGACGTTACATGTTAAACTGAATTAACTAAAGGTTATACACAATACAGCTGTGGTTGGTGAAATGGTATTCATCTCTTATGATGGCTTAAATGTTGTTCTAGAGGCTTCTCTGTCATTATTTCTCTGTAATTATTTAATTTTAATGTGTTGAACATTGGTAGAAAATATCAGCTGCCCCTCAAACACTGTGTGAGTGAGTTAATGCACTCTGTATTGACTCTCCTTTGGAAGGCATGTGTGTGTGAACATGTGTGTGTGTGTGTGTGTGTGTGAAGGGGTCGAGGGACACAGAGGCCCCTGAAAGCCCGTTGGAGTCCTGGTCTCCTGACCTGTGACCCCCCCGGAGCTCTCAGTGTGTCCTGACGCCTCAATAATTGATGTGAGGGAAAGGGACGTCCCGTCTTGGGAACAACTCTCTCACCTGCACACACACACAGATACACTCAACTCCCCCCTGTCCTCCCCCTCACACCCTCATACACTCCTCACGACACGTTCACACACACGCAGGCTTATTGATTTTGTTAACTGAGCCGATGCTGTGGACACACAGGCTGAGTGGCAGGGTTTAGGAGGAGAAGAAGTAAACACATCCTTTCACATCTTTGACTGTCGGTCACTCAGCGAGGCCACGTCCCATTATGCTTCTTTATTCCTCTTTGAGGGACGGCTGGCTGAGCGTGCACACTCCTTTTCAGCTTCGGCCTGCTTCATATTCACACTGTGAAACATATTCTCGCCTCAGAGATGTCCAGTACAACCACAGCATGCTGCTGGTGGACACTGAGCAGCTCCAGTGCAGCAGCTCAGGGTTTAAACAGTACTCAAGTCAAGTCAGATTTATTTATATAGCCCAATATCACATATCACAAATTTGCCTCAGGGGGCTTTACAATCTGTACAGCATATGACCCTCGATTCGGATAACTCCCCCCCAAAAAATCCCTTTTAACAGGGAAAAAATGGAAGAAACCTCAGGAAGGGCAACAGAGGAGGGATCCTCTCCCGGGACAGACCGACATGCAGTAGACGTCGTGTGTACAGAATAGACCAACATAATAAAATTACAGTGTGGACAATCAGAACGACAGTTATGAATAGACTGTAACATATATGAAGAATATGGATCCAGGAGGACGTCAAGCAACTTCAGGTGTCACCAAACAGATAGGACCCGAGTCACATGACCTCCTCTCCACTGTGGAACCTGAAAGAGGAAGGACTACAGAAACATACAAGACCCGAAACACAAGCACACCATTCACACAGATAGGAGAGAGAAACAGAGACACACAGAGGGAGGGAGAGAGACGAGAGGAGAGGCTCAGTCTCCTGGAGGACAAAGATCCAGATCCAAAACATCTGGAGAGAGGTACTAACACAGAGAGAGAGAGAGAGAGGTCCCAGGATGACAATCTACAGTTCACAACCAACATATTAACACATATTTAAAGCCAAAGTTGAGCATGGTGACCCAAGATCTTAAACGCGTGAAACTGGTCAGTGAGACTCCACACACACACACACACACACACACACACACACACACACACACTATTAGACTGAATGAGACAGCTGCAGACCTACTTAAACACCCATCTGCCCAAACACACACACATCCATAGTCTGATAGATGGATAAACAGACTCACACACCAGATCTTTGCCACTTTTTATCCCACCTCCCTCCTGGCTGCTCGCTCTCTCTCTCTCTCTCTCTCTCTCTCTCTCTGCCCCAGGTGTCCTCTGCTCCGGTCTTTCTGCTGTCTTTTGTCCGTTAAGTACCAGTTTACAATATTGATGAGGCCTGGAGGTCCAACCAGCAGCAGGACACACAGTCTGGGGGGCTTCTGACACAGTAAGTGTGTTAGAGTGGTTTGTGTATTTAAAGACTGTACGTGTTGGGGGTTATGATGTGTGTGCTCATGTGTGATGCCGACTTTTACAGTTCATAAGTAGCAGGACAGTGACACATTTTGGCTCTGTACTCACATCGAAATTGAAATAAAGGAACTACTTTAAAGTTAAAGTGCAGACTTCTAGCTTTAACTCGAAGGTGTTTACAACCTCCTCAGAGTAACTGGGTTTGAATAGCCCTATTTATAATCAGTCCCCCAATTTGGTTGTAGAAAGGCCAAAAACTCATTCAAGCATTCAAATTTGTAGTTAATTATGCCATAGCACAGCTTTTATAGATGTAATTCCATCTTCAGAAAACATCTCACATGAACCATATAATTTGATGCCATGTACTATGATGTGTTCCATTAATTTAGGTCATGAAGTTTTCAAACGGTGTGTTAACATTTTCCAACCTATAGTAAAATGTCTCAGAATCCACAGTTTTAATTTTGCAAGCTCTGGTCAGGCATGATTGGAGTTTCTGGAAAAATATCTCACACTAGACATGCCTCAACACAGAGGGAGATTTCGTGTTTTGTTTTTTCACCTGGTCTGAGATTAATATCAGTGTGACAAGCAGGTCCGATGAAACGCTCAGCCGTTGCTTTCTAGGAACTTCCACAAAAGCAGCGGAGGTGTTGTTTGTTATGGGTCTCTTGTAGTTTAACGTTTTTGTTGACAAACCGACAAAAGGTCATTTTCATATCTTTTTTTTTTCTTTAATCATGAAAATCACTGCACACACACCACCAAAACTTCAACAAATATTCCCTTGATCAGATACAGTTGGTGCAGCTGCACAGCGTATGAGGCTCATATTTTTTTCAGAGATGTGATAAACATGTCACAACAGCTTCAGCTGCTCATCACTTGCTCCAAGTCAGTTTTAGAATTGATTTTAAGATTTTCAATGGTCTGACTTATGGTTATAATAAAGAGCTGCAGGTGCGCCAGAACATCACCTCAGTCATACTCTATCTGCTGAGAGAGATATCTTTGTATTTGTATTATATTATATTTATATATTATATTTGGTTTTAAAAGGTCATTCATCCACATTGTAAAAGAAAAAAGAAAGTTCTTACTTTCCTCTACTGGTATCTAGCCATGCATATAAATGTGGTTTAATGTAAGTTCACAATGACAATGCTAACATGCTGACATTGTGGTAAGAAGGTATAATGTTTACCGTGTTTACCATTTTAGTTCAGCATGCTAGCAGGCTAACAATTGCTAATTAGCATTAAACACAAAGTACAGCTGAGTCTAATCGTAATGGCATTCGTTTGAAGGTATTTGGACATAAACCAAAAGTATTGGACAAATTGTAATTTGGACCCGATGGTGGCACTAGCTGAAAAGTCAGTGTATCACCAGATTGATTACAATTCTGAGGGGGGGGGCATGAATGTCTGTACCAAATATCATGGCAATCCATCCAACAGTTACTCTATTAAGACATTTCGCTAAAAACCACAAATGTAAACCTCACGGTGGCACTAGAGGGAAAATCAGGGGATCACCAAAGTCAGATGGATTCATCCTCTGTGGACCATGAATGACTGCACAAAATTTCATGACAAACCATTTAGTACTTGATGAGATATTTCAGTCTCAACCAAAGCGGTGGACCGACCAACCAACTGGCCGACCGACAGATTGACATTGCCATCCATGTAGCCATGGCACTAACATGGCAGGAACAGGAACAATGTCACCGTTACTCTGGATAGTCAACACAGCACATTGTAAACTATTTTCCGGAGTTGTGATGTGACGTCTGTTCCACACAGCGTGCTTGGTCGATGCCTTTATTCGCTGTGCAAAAGCTCAGAAAAATTACGTCAATTTTTCGGCGTGTAATATTCTCTTTCTGTGTGAAAGTACTCCTGGAAAAGTTCAAAAAAATATATTGACGTGCGAATTAATCGCACGAAAAAAACGCCTCCGGTGTGTAAAGGCCTTTACTTGTAAGTCTTGCTCTTCTCTTTAAAGAAGAATTGACAAGGCGAAGTGAAGTCTGTGATGAAGCTCATTGGATGTTAAGAACACAAGCTGAGGGTCTCCCACACAACAATTACCACCTCTCATCCTCATCTGTTTGGTGTGGTCTCGGTTTAAATTTATCCCAGATCAAAAGATCAGACGAATTGAACAGCAACGCAATCTCTCGGCGCGAGCTGTCATACAATACAGCAGCGCAGTCAAGACTTTTATAGCCTCAGGTCAAACACACAATTCATGAACGCCTGTAGAGCAAACACGCAGGATTAAAGGCTCCTCTCACAGTGTAATATCTGCTGTATAGAATATCTTCTGTAGAATTGTTTTTTATTATTCTCTGTTGGATTCCATTTAAAAAATATTTTACAGATTGGGTTTATCTCATAGTCAGTGTCACTCACCATCTTCCACTGCAGAATAAAAGTTATTGTTTGGACTTGCATATAGTCTATGTCCTGATGTGTGCTTTGATTATACGTTCATATTCGTAATTGTGCAAATCTCTCTCAAGTCTTTGTTGTCAATTCATTTTGTTGTAATATGTTTCTTTAACTTTATACTTGTACTTTAACGCTGCAATATTCAATATTTGTGTATTAACAATGGAAAAAATGGCTATGTGTAATGTGAAAGGGGGCACTTGCAGTGATGAACCCACAGAGAAATATCACCCGACTCAGCAGTTCTCAGCTCTGGGGTGCGTTTTGGCATCTTTCACCTCACTGTTTTGGTTTTTCAGCCTGTAGCTTTACTATTCTGGATCACTCTCACTGCCCTCAGAGTCGTTTTATACCTCTGATAAACCTGCCACGAAAATCTATTAATGCAGGTTTAACTATTTGCTTAATCTGTGTTTCATTGGGACCCTCATTTCTCTTTAATGAAATAAATTAACTCCCAAAACTAAATGAACAAAATCTAACTTACTTCACCAACACCCTTCAGTACATCCTTGAGCTCTTACTTTTATTTCTTCTCCTTTCACTTCACTTCCTTTGCATTACTGTGATCTTTGATCCTTGACCTCCTCTGTAGATTACCCCACTGTTGCACTCACTGTCAGACTATGACTATAAAATAACTACAATCTCTAAAATTCCTTCAATAAGTGGCCTTCCCCTTGAAACTGTATCTGAGAGCAAAGTTTTGGCTCAGGTGTTATATCACGCCATCCCATTCGATCAAATAATCTGGAAAGCAGTGCAATGGTGAGTGACTGACAACACTTTTCTGTGTGTGTGTGTGTGTGTGTGTGTGTGTGTGTGTCTAGGGGATAGGGACAGATATTTTACGACAGATGAAGTGTGAAATTGAAATGTTTTCCATTCGGGTTCGTGTGTGTCACTGACCTTGTCTCGATGTGTGATCGCTCCCAACAGCCTTTTTAAAATTCAAATATTTAAACCTCTGAATATTCTAATGACACACGAAGGCCACAGCGCCCTTCACATGTACGTCAGATGACAAAAAAGTCTGTCAGTCTGTTCTACTTTTTGTGTTTTGTACTGAACATTAAAGAAATTATCTTTGAAATCTAGAAACTTAATTTACAGGATAAAATGGTTTCTGTTCTGTTCTGCTTGCCAGGCTCTTTGTAGTAACAGGGATACAGTAAATGAAGAGGCAGGTTCCAATACTTACTCATAAGGTTTCTTCTTTTACCTCAGAGTTTGTTGTCCAGATTCCTCCTCCACACATTTCCTCCCTGCTGCCGGACAGTTTGACTCTTTCCACTCGGCTGTTCATAAACTATTCAGAATACGACTGCAGCCTGTGAAGTCACTTCTCAGCCCCTGACACCATTATCCTTCTTTTAGCAACATGCCGCTTTCCAGCACACATGATGTCATTTACCTATGATGTCATCACCACAAAGGAAGGTGTCATCACGGCTGAAGTGAAGTTTCCATTTAAGAGTATTTTAAAAGGTTTGGTTTTGTTTTCGTGCCTTTTCTTCTTGATGTGTAACCTATTTTTTAAATTAAATGTCTGTTTTATTTCAGAGGTATTTAATGTAATGAGGCTTCTTGGCACTTCACATTTTATTTAGGTTATCGCCAATGACGTTCAGCTTTTAACAAACATGCTAATGTACTAAGTACTGAAATGATGAGTCAGATAGTGCAGAAAATGTCATGAGTCATAATGCAGGAGAAATATCATGAGTCATCCTAAGTACAAGCTTCAGTCAGTGTAATCGTGCTGGTATTTCTTTGAACAGTTAAATCTTTTCTTAATTCAAGTATGACTTTTGAAGCCAAAAAACAAGCACAGACTGGCCAGACTTTGATATAAGGATTACGCTGCAGACATTGCAGCCCGTTTCGCAGCTGCCAGCTGAGGCGATCTACTGGACCAATTTCAAAACATTTTGTACCTATTAGTCATTTAGACCCCAAAATATGTAAAAATAGAGCCCAGGTTTAAAAATACTGGAATTACCTTTTAATCTTAAGTTGCGTTTCACCTAAAATGAATACTATCATGTGCAATATTCACTCTCCTTGTAGCTCTGGTGTGGTCTCCACCAACTGATGAAAATATCTGCTCTTTAGCTGCTCCACTTTCTTCACCTAGTCGCTAACTTTGTCTGCTGGAAAACCAAAACAATGAGCTAAAACAGGCTAAAAGCCTCTGTGGAACTGAGGGGAACTGCAGAGTTGGGTCTCTGTGAGTTTGTTACTTTGAGGGACCCCTTCCACGGTACACTTGGTCATTTGACCTACCAATATTAGTTAATGCAGCTTTAAAAGTGTCTGCCAAAACCTTAAATATTAAATAAGTGGGTCTAGGAAAACCTGAAGTGAAGTTTATGAATAATTGTATACAATGATTGTTCATATTTAGTCATCTGTCCAACTTGCCACGTGGGTCATGTCCATGTTTTGTGTGTGATAGCACCTATGTTATTGGATTAGCAGGCTCCTCAGAAAATAAAACAAAAGTTACTGTAAGATGAACGTCCAAACCACTTTAGTCTGAACCAGAAGACTAAAGAAGACCGGGTGTAGACACACCAGATCAATTATGACTTTCCACAGGGGTATTTGCTGGATTTTTACTCTCCAAAACAAACGTTGTAAATTTAACATGGTTTCTATCGCTTTAGGTCTGCCCCCAACAGGTCTAATCGTATGCTTGGGGGAATTTCTCCAAAGGATGGGAAACGTATCAAATATTTACTGTCGGGTGCTAGCTAGCAGTGACATACACTGCATAAATTTAACATGGCCGCCGCAGAGACAAAAGGCAGGACTGTGAGAAGCACGCTTCCTGGAGTGTAAACTCAGAGAGACAGAGGTCCGGGTTGGGATATGAAACAACGGATATAAAAGAGAGTAGAGGGCTGCGGCGCCGCCGTTTGATCTCTGCTGTTTTGCTTTTAGCAGGAAGTCGAGCAGAGAGCGTGTGTGAGTGTGTGCAGCCACTTGCGTGCGGCCGCGTTTGTTTGTGCATGTGTGTGTTAATGCAGCTCCTTGCACGCATGCATTTCTTTTGTGAGTATGTGTGTGTGTGTGCAGTGCCCTTGCATGTGTGTGAGCGTGTGTGTGTGTTTTTGCCTTAAATTACGGGTGCTGTTTGTTGAGAGGTCCAGTGGAGCGCACAGTGACAGATGATGTAAATTATTAATTGCAGTCTTTCCTGTAGCTGAGTGTGGTGGGCCTTGTCCTCCTTCTCTCTCTTCTTTCTCTTTCCCTTGCTCGTTCTCTTTGTCTCTCTCCCTACCCTCTCTTTCTTGCTGTCTTTCTTTGGATCCGGTCTTTCTCTCAAACATCAACCTCATTTCTCCATCCAAGCTGCACAACACCTTTCTCATTTATATCTGCTCTTTTCCCCTCTCTCATTCGCTTTCCACCTATCTTTTGTATCCATCAACATGGCCCAAACAGAAATTGTTCAGGAAAAAAAAAAAGTGTTTGTTTTATCCAGGGTGGGCGAATTTCTTTAACCCATAATAAACCCATTAAATACTTAAAGTAAGGTGAAAGCATCACTAAAACTGGAGTGAAAAAAATGGTGTTTTCACACAACAACGATATCCTCAGCTTTTTAAAGGACTAGAAAAAAAATCTCTTTTATACTATTGTGAAACAGATCCAGGATAAATGGATTAACAAGGACTTATTCACTCCCTCCATCCCTCCCTGTCCATGTGCTGTCTGCTGCGTGTCTCTGACATGGCTGTTTGACCTTCCAGGACCCGGTACAACTCATTTCCGTGCTGCAACACAGCTACTGTGCAAGCACTGCCGGACCCTGTTTAAACACAAAACTCCAAGACAGTCAGAGAGGGGGAATTAGAAGGACAAGAAGCAGCCACAAAGGCACTGAAATTGTTTTATTTGGTGGTTATATCAGTGAGGGTCAGAAACTTGTTTGAATAAAGTGAAAGCTTTACAGACTTCCTCCTGCTACCTGCTGCCCACTGCATCGTCATAGACACTGAGCCAGTCAATTAGCACAAAGTACAACAAAGACTCTTGCTCTGTCTCATGTACACTTCCATGCAGTACACTGTGTTCACTATGTACTTACTTGCGTAGTGCATGAATTTTGACAGGGGAGTGTTGTCTCAAATCGAACACAGCCGGAAATGACGATCGCAACATTTGACCGCTTCTTCTTCTTCTTCTTCTTTTTAATGCTGAATTACAACCTGGCAGAGCATTATCTCCAACATTTGACCACAACTGTCGCCTGCCAAAATATCTGCCGGCTTGTTTTCTTAAAAATTTAGACTTCAATTTTATTAAAAATGAATAAAAATGAAGGTGCTTTTACTTTTAGTGCGGTGTTCACCATAACAATCGCAACCACAGCCGCCATTTTCACAGGTTGGTGGTCCCTCCCCTATGTAGCCAAGATGGCGACCATTGAGGGTGAGAAGAATCGCTCCACATTCAACTTTTACTCGTACTCGTAGTGCACTGCATTTTGCCATAATTGTCAGTGTGAACGCACTTATGCACTAAAAATAACAAGTTTAAGTACGGAAGAACTCAAATTGAGACACAGCCTTGGTCTCATACTGGCTCCTAATTGGTTGCCTGTTACCACCATGACTGTTTTTTGAAGCCAATGGTGAGGAGGTGTCTTAAGAAATAGGTCAACGTAGCCCTGATACCCTGATACACCAAGCCAACAGTTATCTGGAGCCTTTGGGCCATCAGCCATACTTTTTGTGGTGTATCCAACATTGTAGGTTGCCCCTATCAACAGCTGTGTCAGCCTGTTAAACCGGTGTTAAGGGGCAGTCGATGAGAGAGAGTTATCTAACTCGCTGTTCAGTAATTCTTACCCATCTAGTGCAGTTTTCCTGTATCTTTAGCCTCTGCCTTTTCTTTTTTTCGGCAAGTTATTGTTCACAAGTTCACAGCTGCTGCTTGCACAAACTTGTGAAATCAAAGCAGAAGGAAATGTTTAAATGTAAAACTTCTAACACGCTATAGAAAATGTTGCCCTAATACGGGTGGATGTTCAACTTAACCACCGCCTGCATGACACCATCTGTCTGTCTGAGGGAGAACAGAGGATGATGCAGCAGAGAGGGATATGATTCATCTGAGGGTTTTGGTTTTTTTTTTCATCCTAAAATGGAAGATGGGTGAGCGACTGTAGCCTACTTTACCTCTCGCACACACACACACACACACACACACACACACACACACACACTCTAAAACTGTCCGCTTTACCTTTCACATGCAGAAAAAAACAAACACTTTTCATTCCCCGCCTTTGCTGCCAGCTCCGGGTGCATCACGCTTCTCGCACATCAAAAGGCTGCCGCTGCCCTGTGAGTGCCACAACGTGTTCATTTCCCTACCTGCAAATGGCCTCCACACACACACACACACACACTCTTGAAGCAACCCTGTCTGGACCAGCAGAAGTGCTCTGTGTGTGTGCGTGTGTGTGTGTGTAGTCGTCGTGTGTGGAGGTGACAACATACCTGCTGACGCTATGAGCAGGATGAGGAACGAATTTTTTTCTTACTAATGTTACGTCTCATTAATATTTCACTCATCCGTGTCTCGCCATGGCTATCTCCCAGCATGCACTGGGTGTTTTTGAAAACTGTCGTTACAGTCGTGTTCATCAGCACTTCTAATCATACGCCTGTCTGTGTGTCTGTCCTTGTTTATATCCATCCTTCTGTTCATGTCTTTTACACCAAAGTACTGCTGTTTTGTCTTCCACTGTCTTCAGCAGTGTATGTTCAAAATCACATTACCTCCAACCTGATTGTGGACAAGAAATTATGGTTTTGTTACCCTGAATTGTGCCTCTCAGGCAGCTATTACTTCCTGGTTGTCATGCTAGTTATTAGCTTAACCATCTTGCGGACTTTGTTGAGACATGGACATGGATAAGGAGAAAATGTGGACCTCCAGTTGTGAAGTTAAATTTTCCAACTGAAATTATAATTAATCTTCCTTTTGAATATTATATATATATATATATATATATATATATATATATTTAGTGTTTGTTTTAACTTGTGTACTTATTTGGTCAAAATTGGAAGCACTGTTTTAAAGCACTCTCTATAGTGCTATCATGTATTTTTATAATCTATTTTTTATCATTTTTCCATTTCCCAAATCAAAAATGTATCTCTGCATCCCGCCTCTCTGTCTGACTTTGGCCTCTGGGGGCGAAGGAGGGGGAGTTGAGGTTCGCACCAGTCTGGTTGGGCAGAGGAAGTGGGCACCCCTACCTTATGACCCCACCTCTGCTGGTGGGTGGCAGGAGGAGAGCACCCCATCCTGGGTGCCGATTTCCTGTTTACTTTTTCATGAGGCCACTCGGCTGGGTGGCCCTGCCCGTCTCCTCCTCAGCTCGTCTAGTCCGTCTCTGTCTCTGCAGCATTTTATTTCCTTGTCCAACTTAAACCTCCTCCCTCCTCCATTCACTGCCAAAATTCACCTGCAGTAAATGTACAAAATATAGGAGCATCCTGGTAGTCTGCACAGTTCACATCTTTTCTGTTTCAAAGGTCAAAACTTCCTTCTCTAACTGGTCTGCGTCTCTATATCTACATCTCCTACATTGTCATCAGAGTTGGAAATTAATAAGGAACTTTTTTTAATAAGGAGGCTTTTTACCCAGATTTACCTCATTAGTGGACTTGAAGAGACAGAGTGTCCCTCCTATTTCAATAATTTAACATAAAATTACATAAGATTAACGTAAAATTAATATTCATCAATATTGTTTCTTGTTTTAATGAGATACGTTGATTTTGTGTAATAATTGGAAGGTTTGGTGATACAACAAGTTAAAGTGATATGTTGTTATAACAAGAAAACTTTTTGGTTAAAACTGTATAATTTGGTATGTAGTGAAAATGCTAAAAATGTCATTATATCATGAAAAAGCAGCAATACGCTACCATACTCTTCCAACCTTGGCTCCTAAAAGTTACATTCATATACTATTAAATGGTTTTGAGGCAGCGGGTGGGGTGGACGGTGGGCTTTGACACTGGAGACCGGGGGTTCACATCCTGAGTCCAGCATGTTTTTATTGAACAATAGCACCACTAATGAAGCTCTGCTAACTTGGTGACAAGCACATTGCATTTCCAGACCACCCTCCCCAAACATACAGCCGTATAGATCGTCTGTGCAAGCAGCTTATTACAACCAATATTTATGTTTATTGTTAGGCGGCGACCTCTAGTGGCCGTAGGAATCATGACGGAGCAAAGTCCGCGTAGAGAGGGGAGGAGGCTGGGGTGGATGCAAGTGTCAAACACAGGACTGTCATCAGGAGACCTCTGTTTATGTGTGAAACCAAGTCAACGTTGACTTATTTTAACTTATGTCAGATCGCAACGGTAAGTTACGTTAGTAAGTTACGTGACGTTAGTCGACCTAACCAAGTAGTTTTAAACCTAACCAAACTGCGACCGTTTCACATTAACCACGTCTTTATTATTGTTGCCACGATGACAAAGGTCCGGTACGCCTGTCGCTGGTACTCTCCAACAGTCATATATGTCGTTTTGGGAGTCATTAGCAAACAACCTGTTTGAGGACTTCTTCACAATAAAAGAAATGTTTGGTTTGTATCAGCAGAAACTAATACAGCTCCAACATGGCTGAAAGCGACCAGCAAACATAAAATGAGGCTGATATGTGAAAGTGCAAACAGGAACAGTCAATTCATCCATTATAAAATTGAGTCGAATTGTGCTGCATCCGTTGTACTCCGACATCGAGAAACTTTCACTCTCTTCATAAAACTTTCCGAAACCTTCTGAATTGAATTACAATCTTCTGGCTCTGCATCTTTGTTTATTTGACTGTTTAGTTTTGTTGTTTCCTCCCGGAGTCTCTTCATCCATCCAGCACTTATGAAGCAGAAAACAGAACTAAACAAAAACAAAATGGAAAACAACGATTTGATGGAGAAAACAAAATTCCAAGGTTGCTCTGTGGTTCTACAAACTGTATCATCCACGAGGATGGATGATTGATTTTACAACCTGAGAAAGGGCAGCACTGTGGTGGAGCTGGTGTAGACTTGAATCTATGATTGTATCTGAGTGTGTGCATGTTTTTGTGTGTGTTTGTGCATAAAGATAAACTGTAACCAGGGACATGTTTCCCAGTGTATATATGTATGCCGAAAATGTGTATGGATTCTTGCATGAGTCTGATTTTGTCTTGTCCTAGTATGTGTATGTTTTTGTGTGCATGATTACATCTGAGAATATGGGCTTGTGTGTGTGTGTGTGTGTGTGTGTGTGTGTGTGTGTGTGTGTGTTCCACCTTTGATCCGTTCTGTTTCTCTGTTTCCTAAAATCAACTTGGCTGGACAGAATTGACGGGGAAAAGAAATGCCACAGCAGGTCAACAAAAACTGAACATTATAATCCTCTTGAAGGCAGCAGTTCAGCAGGGCTGTTGAATTAGATTTTAGGAGTTTTTTTGTGTACCCAATAAACTGGCATTTGAGAGTAGCTACTACGATGTGGTAGTGTAGCAATTTGGCAGATCTCCCCATTGCTGGAACATAAATCGGCAGGAGCTACTTTGCTATGTGACAGAACCAGTACCATATATTTTTATTATGTTATATTTAAAACATTTCAACAATTACAGGCAAATAATCTTTATAAAACAAAGCCAAAATAATTTTAGTTTCAGTTTTAGTTTTCAGACCTTTTTATTTTGAAGTTGTTAGGGGATCCTCTTCTCAATTACGCACACCTAGATTTAAACAAGTTGTTCTTCCACCATGAGTCAAGTTGAGCTGATACATTTTCTTTACTTAGATATTAAGAAAATAACCCCAAGACACTTAAAACAACTTTACTTTAAACACATTCACAAACAAAGAAACACATTTAAGTATTACAGATGGACACACATAGTCAGTTGTCTTATGAACAAAACAACCAAGAAAGGTGACATAAAAACAGCTCTGGTGCAGAAAATGATCATAGTGCAAGTGAAAGTATAACCCTAACCAGTACACACACACACACACACACACACACTATCATACTTTTGCGCACCTACATGAGTGCACACACACACACTGATACACTCAAACAGAGAGAAGAGCAGAGTGTCTATTGATTTCTGGATGAACATCGATCACATGCACAATTAATTGTTCTTTGAGGCGTAGCGGCTCCAATCATCATCCAACTTCAGGTGGAGATCAATACAGAAAAGGGGGTGAGGGGGGGGTATAAAAATGTAAAACCTTATTTTTCATTCAGGGAAGAACAGCAATGTTTCATATACTGAAAGTAACCCCTGGCTGAAAGAAGCATTCTGATCCTTTACTTACCAAAATGTAAAATACTGCAGTATACTGTGTATTACAAATAATCCCCAACAACAAGTGTTACCACACCACTGCACCAGCTGCTGCTGATGGAGGTTCACATCATACCTGTCATCTCATACACTCAATTTAGGTGGGTTTCCGCCACCTTGCTGCTACATGACAAGCTGCACAGTCTAATTAAGCACAGCTAAAGGCCTTCACACACCAGAGGTGTTTTTTCGTGCGATTAATTTGCGCGTCAGTATATTTTTTCGAACTGTAGTTTTTGTCATGAGTACTTTCACACAGAACATGAATATTGCGATTTTTCTGAGCCTTCGCACGGCGAATACAGGCATCAATCAATCACGTTGTGCAGAACGGACATCACATCACAACTCCTAATGACAACGGCGGACGATGAAGACTGAACTCAAGGACAACGTGTGGAGCAGCATCGCCAGATGCAGGATAGTGAGCAGCTTATGTAGTTTGCTTTTGGATGTAGTAGAGTTGGCAGCAAGGCAACAGTGTCACAGCAGGTTTGGCTCATCATATTGATCAAATACATGAGGCAGTCTGTGTAACTTTTTATCTGTTACTTCAACTTCAGTGTAGGCGAGTATTTCACATTTTCGTGTTGTTTATTCGTCACATCCCTGATGTGTAAAGATCTTAAGACTGATGAAGGTCTAAGGCTGTGTCTGAAATCACTCCCTAAATACAGTTTAGTGAACAATATTTATCCTCTGCCATTTTATTTGAGTGTCCGAATTCAATGTGTCACATTTTCTAGATGTAAAAATTTCAGTCTTCCGACTCTACACGTGTAACTGATGACGCAAAATGTCGATTTTTGGTAAGCGTGAGAAATTTCAATGTATTGCTTGGTACAGAGTAAACTATTTGAGTGGCCTTTTTCACAGCAGACATTTTGACTTGTCATAGCAGGAAAAGCACAGGTGTTGCTAATAACATTAATGACTCAGTTTAAGTGTCCCAGTGAGCCAGCATGCACAATACCAGGGAGCTGAATATGAAGCAGCTAAATGGAATTCAGCCATCATTCATTTTATTATTTACACCTAGATTCCCCTTGTTATGGACAGACTGTGTATGTGAGAATTTTCTTACAGTGTATGTTCTGTGTCTCAGTGTTTGATTCCTTTGTTAGTGTAGTGTGTGTGTGTGTGTGTGTGTATTTCCATGCAGGATGTCTTCTAGAGACATCATGTTTTGTGTGTCTTTTTTTCTGAATTGTGTCTGTGTGTATTCACGTGTATTTGCAGGACTCCTCACATGTATGTGTGCGTGTCATTACCTCAGCAGTGGTGTGTATTCCTACACTGTGTTGTATTGATTAGTTAGCACACCGCTGTCTCTCCCTATTCGAGCTAAATGAGAAATTAAAGCTAACTGTCACACAATTCTGCACTGAAACTCCATCAATAATTCAGCCTTCCCCCCGGTCGACTCTAGTTCATACACACACACACACGCTTCATAATGAAGACACACACAAGCTGAAGAAAACAGCCTAATAATAATGCAGACAAGTAAAAACAAGAAGACTCAGTAACAAAATTGACAAAAACACACACACATGATGACAAATACAAAGATTTTGACACACATCCCGCTCCCACGGTGACGGTTTTCCAACACCATTACTACAGGAAGTACCAAACACAGGGTTTCCTGCAGCTGGACGTGGACCCCCTCCACTGACTTTAGACGTTATGATTTTGTAAGTATCACGTCAGAAGAAATTAATGTACTTTCATCATTTGAGGGATAATTCAATATTATTATACTGACTTTCAAGGGAATCGTATTGTGATGAAAAGAAGAATTCTGCTGTTGAAATAAAAATTTACTCGGAATCATCACAGTTCTTGCACACCATAAAGTCTTATCGAAAGATGTGTAGGATCAAACCAGAACCATCGAACCACTTAATCCCTGTACTCATAACTACGTTTTGGTCCTTAGAACTTTGTTAGGTTAAATTCATTACTTGAAGGTCTGAACTGTCATTAATTGAGTACATGTGAACCATAGTGTGTAGGATTCTTTGGTTCCTGCACAAGTCTGACATAATGCATAATGTGCAACACAGTTCATTGAAACCATTTGCCATTTTGTGATACATATTGTTAGAAAGATATTGTTATTAATATTGTATTTACACCATATCGCCCAAAAAGGCCCTATATTCAATGAGTGAGGATATCGTTTAGAGTGTCACTGAGTAACTAAATTGTTCACAAAAGACGAGATGCCGTCAGAATGTCAGAGTCAGACTTTTTTTATGGTTAAAGTGGGAGGCAAATGACACGATCGGCCAAGATCAGGATCTGTGGAGAATAACTCACTGCACAGGAGGAGACTGGCTGGTCAAGCTTCACTAGAAGTTGTCTATTTTAACATGAATAGCTATTGATCGCATCAATGACTCAGAGGCTCATTTCAGAGACAAACGCAGCCAATTATTGCTTGTTGAGCTGGTAAGAACAAAACTATACACAGCCAATCAAAAGACAAAACTTAAAAAGTGGAGCCTTCGGGGCAAAAGAGATCGGTGTAGCAGAGTGGTTGTGAAGACAGACATATCGAGTGTAATTCAAATACGGCCAGAAGTCAGAATTGAAATCTATCCAGAATACCACGAGCTGTAAATACAGTGGCTGATGGCAAAGCCAAAGATCTTAGGCCGATGCTTATTTTCAGCTCTTGGCTTGAAGGGCAGTGTGTACTTAATAACCCGGAGGAAAAAAGAATTCAGGAGACTGAAACACAAACAACGAAGAGAGAGAGACAGAGAGAAACTCCACTCCACAAACTGAGCAAAAACCATACCAAATCTCAGATGACTTTCTGTGAAATTCAAATTCTCCCCACAGCCGAACTCACAAGGGAGGGAAAAGAGGGGTGGATGATGGAGTGAAGGACGGCAGAACGATTGGACGATGGAGGAATTAAAGGAAAACATGGCCAGGATGATGATGATGTTAGCAACGCGACGCCGAGCCTCTGGCAGCACGAGACGTGATCGATGCTTACAGAACATCTATGAACGAAAAGTGAAACATGGAGAGTTGGACAGAGAGATGGGGACTGGAAGAGGAGGGAGGCGGAAAGATGAGTATGTGGGAGATGTGACTGAGGACGACGGGAAGTGAGAGGATTCGGGGAGACAGAGTGATAAAGAGAGTGAGATAAGAGCAAAGTCCTAATAATCATCTCTTCAACTTATCTCCCTTTTACCACAAATCTCTCTTCTCTTTCTCCCTCTCTCTACCTCTCCCTCCTTAGTTTGTTACCCCCCCTTACCCTCTCTCCATCTCCATCTCCATCTCTCTCCCTCCACCAGGCTTCCAGCTTCAGAGGCGAAGCTCCATCTGATCAATAATGGATGCTGCTGTCTCCTACACTGCTGGAGAAGGGCCGGTACATTAGGTAATGCAGGGGCTACATTTAACTGGATGGGCTTGTTAATGCGTCCCGCTGGGGAAACACCCTCCCAACGCCACCCCCACCCCCTGTACCTCCCCCCTCTTGCAACACACAAGCACATACTAACTCACCCATCCACCCACCCCGCCTGCTTCCTCACCCGCCACCACGCGATGCAACTTTTTCCACAGAGGGAGGAACGGGAGGAGGAGCGGAGGCAGCGTTTTTGGATCGTGGATCAGGGCATGCTCCAAGTTGGTGTAGCGACACCGCTGGATGGCATGAGGAGGGTTGTATGTGTGTTTTAGTGGGTGGTGGGTAGGGTTAGGTGGCTCTCTAGCCTTCTCCTAAGGTCATTGTTTGCTCAGCCTAAAAATTATTTTTGCAAAGAATTGCCCTTGTCATCCCAAAAACACAAAATTCCTCTGGTCCAATTAAAAATAAAGGAATAACTAACAATCATGATTTTTGTCCATTTTTTGGTTTTCTATGTTAAAACCTTGGTCTTTAAAACAAGCTTAATCATTATTATTCACAGAATATTTAAACACAATATAACACACACACAAATAATGATGGGTTATATTAGGGTGAATATCAACTAGCTGTAGAAGAGATCTTGCTATCAACACTTTGACACTAAACACTTTATGTGAGCTTGTGAATCAAACTGGTCATAAGAGTCTACAGCCCCGCTAATGACTCTGTGAGGTTGTAATGCTCATTGTAAAACCAAACTGTTAGATAAACCAAATGTTGATGAGGGTACTAGAAAAAAACTCTGAGGTTTACCAAAGTTCACAAAGACCATGAATGTCTGCACCAAATTTCATGGTAATCCATCCAGGAGTTGTCAAGACATTTCACTCTGAACCACAAATGTCAACCTGCTGGTGCCGCTAGAGGAAAAGTCAGGGGATCACCAAATTCATTAGTATTCACCCTCTGGGAACCATGAATGTCCACTTCGTCCTTCCGCCTTATGAGGATTCCCTCGTTGTTGTCTATAAATGTCAGAAACATCACTGAGCTTTAACGTATTTCCCTGTTTTGATTGCTTCATTCTGCGCTTTCATCGCTCATCATGCCGTGTTGCACCAGAAACTCCAGAGGATTCATATTAATGCATTAAAGAGATATTCCCTGAAAACATATGTCGAGGTGATGCAATATGCATGCAGTTGTTAGGATGCATCATGTCTGCCAGGGCTGCGCAGCACATATTATGTTAGAATATGTGAATCAGTCATGATGCATCCATAGTTTTACATTTAAGATGCAGATTGAAGCAGGAAAGCAGTGATACCAATTTTAATTGGACAAACCCTCTCATCCACAGCACCAAGCCATTCAGGAATAGGTTTGCAGTAGGACTGGTCAGAGTGGAATATAAAACTGATCCAATGTTAGAACGATGCTGCATGGCGAACACAATCTCTTAATCTCTGAGCTGCATATAAGGAAACACACAACAGTAGTGAAAATAAGGCAATATAAAGCTGATGCTGTGTTTGGTCAATACTAGAACATCAAATTGAAAGATGGATGTGTAACAAATTTAGTCAGGTCAGAGTCTGTCCAGAGTCCAGACACTGCCTTCACCCATTTGTATTTTCTTGAATCCTAAAATCATAGAAAAAACCCTTTTTGCATAATAACTTCATGTGTTTAGGCTCCCCAAAACCTTCTAATTACACAATTTATGTGTCATATAAATGGAGGATAAAGCTCTACAAACTACTCTATAAAAAGTCTATAAAGATCTATAACTGAATAATTCCTTCATGGTTCTTGGTTTTAAGTCCTGTCCCTTGTTTTCTTAAATTAGCTTGCCAAATTCTTTTAAGTTTTACTTTTTAAGCTGTGTGATTGGATGTTCCTTACTGAAATGCTTCCTGGGAGTTGTAGTTGACTTCTTCCCTTACATTTTTATGTCCACAGTCTTGTACCGTTGACTTATTATATAAGAAACATATTTATTAACACAGATGCTCATTTTTTTTTCCAATTTCAATCAGTAGGGTTTCATGCCCATCCAAGCCTTTAACTGTCAGTCACCTAACATTGTCAATTGAGCAGGACTCCTCTCACTACGCAACTCTTATTTTTAAAACCTTCTAACCTCTAACAGCAACAAGAGGTGACTGATTTTAAGATGTGAGCTCAGAAAACAGCGGTGTAAGCAGTAAACTGTATCCACCACACTGATGTTCACTAAACAGCTGGTGTGTGATGCCTTATGTCCAAAGAAACCTCAGAGACTCAAACAACACACTGCTGTATAAGAGCCAGTTTGTTGTTTTACTGTAACAATTCAATATCTGGCAGGACAGTTTTATTTGAGCACCTGTAGGGTGAATTTGTGGTGACTGAATTGGAGTAGTTAGGATAGTTTTGTGGTTTAAGATGATAAAATTAGTGAATTTTTACATAAAAGAGTGCAGATTTATGCCTGAGGTCTCAGGGCTGCTCCACATCTTCTTGTCACTTTTCTCTATTTGAGAGGCCCTCTCAGCCCCGCGTAGCCCCAGATGACACCCATGATTGGTCCTCTGTGGGAATTTTAAAGGGCCCTCAATTAGGCGTCCATGGAAGTGCCTGTTCATCCCCATTCTGCATGCGGGCCTCGGCTGGGGTCCTGAACCCTCAGCTCTCTTTAACGCGGCAGCTGGACTCACCTCGCCGGGCGACGTGCATCATATGCAAAAGAGAAGAAGAGGAGGAGAGAGGCAATGAGCAAGAAAAAGGAAGGAATGAGAACAGCGTGGAGAGAACAGACTGTATGAATACATCTGCATGTGTGAGAGGGAGAGACTGAGAAAACCCAGTGAGCATTTAAAGGTCGGTGTTGTGCTAAAAGAGACCTGTGAAGTCAATTTTGGGCTGAAATGTCTGTAAGCAAAATTAAAACTATAAATAAAATCCATAAATCTAAAAGATTTGGTTTTGGTCCTGAATTAACTTTAACATCAAACCAAACATACATAAAACCTTCAGTGCACTGAAGTTGCAGAGTACATATTCACACTTCAGAAACGGTTTTGTTTTGACATAAAAAACATGTTGTTCCCGATTTTATAAAACAGTGCAGCTATATTTGACTATGGCCTCGCAACTATAATTTTGGTGCTTCATTTACAGATCTTTATAATGTTGGTGCAGCCTGTCGTCGTCATCACTCATTCAGCAACTAAATGTGGTGTTGGGAAAGAGCAAAACAGTAGCTACGTTTCTGAAATTCTGTCTTTACAATATCAATAAAAACAATTTACTTAGAAAAATAAGCAAAGACACTCCAGATTATGTTTTTTTTTTAATCAACATAAAAAAATGTTTTCTATTGAACGGATCTGCAAACTGTTCTCTACCAATGCAAAATATCTGCAAACGTTTATTGTCATCATACTGTACATATTTATGGTTATGTTTAGGCATCAAAAAGCACTTGGGTAAGGTTGTGTGGCGTGTGATGTGTTCATTTTTGAATATTTAACTAAAACCACCATCTTTCCTTTACCTTAACCTTAAGTGTTTTAGTGTCCTAAACCAACAACAACAACGTGTGAGACGCAGGACAAGAACCTTGGTCTCTGGTGTCAGAGTGCTGTGCTTTGTACAACCCAAACAACCACAAATCTAAGACACACTTTCTGGACTAAAAAAAAACATTGTCACTCAATGTAATCCAAGCAGCAAATACCTCCTAAATGTATTTGGGAAAGCAAACAAGTTGTATATAAACGCATTTTGTAGGAGACAGGGTTGAAAATATCAGAATATCCCAGAATGCTAACTGCTAGCTGCTGTTGCTTCCCATGTAAATGGATGCAGAACCTCAAGGTTTATGTGGCTGTTAGTTGATAAATTAGTATTTTAAAAAGCCAACTGATACAAACACACCTATGAAGTGTAGTTTTTCAACAAAAGTCTGTAAAAGATTTTCAATGATGTTTGGATGGAAACAGCTAATTTGAGAGTCTGCTCAATAATGAGTGAGGGGGGAAACAAGAAAGAGATTAAAGACGGAGTAGCAGGAAGAGGAAGAGAAACACATGAGAGGGAGGAAGAGGAAGCGGGTGAGGAGAAGAGGAGGATTTAATGTGGTCTCCCCCCTTCAGTTGGTGGTTAATGACTTCTGATGGGTAGGGGAAACATGAGGAGGAGGAGAGATGAGGGGTGAGGAGGGGCGGCAGGTGTGACTGTCATAACCAATATAAGACACACATACACACACACACACACACACACACACTCCCACCTTGTCTTCCTTCTTGTGTCCTTTTCATCATGGCCACCCATCCTCCCTCCTCATTTCCTCCCTCACCTTTAGTCAGCCTCCTTCTCCTCTCCCTCCACCTCCCATTTTCTTCTGTTGCTTTTTCACTCTTCCTTTCCTCCTCTCCTCTTCACCCTCACCTCCTCTTTCATCCCTCACCTCCTTCCCCTCCATCGTCTACTCTCCTTTTTTTTTTCCTGTCACCACCCCACTTTCCTCTCTCCTCCTCCCTCCATCATCCATCCGACCTGCTCGCCCTCTCCTCTCCTTCTTTCATCCTTTCCTCCTCCCTCTATCCTTTTTCCATCCTCCCCTCCCTCCCTCCCTCCGTTACTCTTTCACCCTCTCCACACTTGTCGTCCCGATTATGCAGATGAGTGTTTGTGGCGGGGCCCTAAAAAGCAGATTAGGGCCAGGGAGCCTCTTGATTGTGACATGGCTATTCCACAGAGGCCAGCAGGAGGGCGGCATTAGCCCGTGCGTGTGTGTGTGTGTGTGTGTGTGATTCAATGTAGTCGCCCATCTCCATCCCTTGTGTTTTCCCTCATTCCTAACATGGTGCTGGTGGTGTCTACATGGACGAGTGTGTGTGTGCGTGTGTGTGTGTATAATCATGTGTGTGTGTCGATGTGGGAGTGTGTCTAAGCATGTGAAAGGGCAGGAGACGGAGAGTGCAAGATGGCAAGCCACTTAGTGAAGGCCCACGTGTGTGTGTGTGTGTGTGTGTGTGTGTGTGTGTGTGTGTGTGTGTGTGTGTGTGTGCATGTGCGTGTGTTCAGTGTCCCGGGACAGGTCTTAATGGGGAGATGTGGCAGTTGGACACACACACACACACACACACACACACACACACACACACTGTATATTCCATATGGTACAGTCCACTGCCTGCCACCTTAAATGGAATACACTTAATATCCAGCAGAAAGGTTCAACCACTGTGGGTTTTTTTATGCAGAATAAGTTCTGTGGATCAGGCATTTAGAAAGGATGTTTTTGTTTTTACAACCTGGATCTTATTTTTGGCCATTGTTCTTACAGGTTATGACAATATTTAACTTGCTAATTTAACTGGTGAGACGTAGGAACATTGCTACAAGAGTCCAGCAGGGCTGTAAATCAAGCAGTCAAACCATCAGACAGGTTGTAAACAAATACCCAGGTTAGCCAGATTATCTAAAGCACTTTGTTTAGAGGTGAAACTGAATGTGACCTCAGCAGAAACACTGGTTAGTCACTCATTACATAGAGAAACTGTGTGTGCACGACCACAGTAAGTGCCGTGGGTCAAAGTAGAACCAGGAGGTCTAACGGATGTTTACAAAGACAGAAAGAATAATAATGATAAGGTCTGCCTTAGGTTTTTTTTAAAATTCCAAATAAGATTAAACTGGTGGTTTGTTTACAACCCGCGTTGTAGTGATATCTCAGCATCCCCCAGGTCTCAGCGATGAATTTAGTGATTCAAATAACCTGTCACTTATTACGAAAATAAGGCAGAAGTAAAATGATGACATTTTCATTTAAAAGGAACAGTTCAACATTTCGGGAAATACGCTTGTTCACTTTCTTGCCAAGTGTTAGATGAGAAGATTGATATCACTCTTATATCTGTTAAATATGTAGCTACAGCCAGCAGCCGGTTAGCTTAAAATCCCAACAAGTCCTCATACCAGAACAACAGAATTTGTCAATGACTCCCAAGACAACATATATAGGTGTACCAGACCTTCATCGTCATGGTAACAATAATAAACACATGGTTAACGTTGTGAAACCGTCACAGTTTGGTTAGGGTTTAGGTACCAAAACTACTTGGTTAGGTTTAGAAAAAGATCATGATCCACTAGAAGTCACCGCCTAAATAAAATATAATATATAATTGTAATAAGCTGCTTGCACAGACGACCTGTACGGACGTATTTTTGGGGAGCACAGTCTCTAAAATCAGTCTACCAGCACCTCTACAGCTCACTAATTACCACGTTGTATCTTGTTTAATCTGTACACAAACACAAATGTAAAAACGTCACTTTATGGTTTTATTTGGGGTTACGTGCTGGCACAGTGACTTCCTGGATTCTCAGTTGGTTGCCTGACAAATTTGCTATGAGATTGCACGCGGTCAAACAAGTCTTTTTTGCTGACAGTTTGTAGATATGTACCTCTTTGTCATTCTGCTGGTACATTTGTATGTTTCTGTCTGTCTGTCTGTCTGTCTGGGCATCTGTTTGTTTTCCAGCCTCTCTCTCTCTCCCTCTCTCTCTCTCTCTCTCCCCCTCTTGATATTTTTCAGCCTCTCTCTCTCAGCTGCAGCCCTGCCCTACTTTCAGATGTCTGCCGTCTTTGCATTTGACAGCATGTATGAAAGCATGAAAATGAATATTTCAGCTGGCAAAGAAACGAAGGCTTCCATCTGATGTGTTTATCTCTGCTCGTCAGATGGGTAAGAGTGGGGAGTGAACATACTGTACAAAATACTGACGCACCTTGATTCAGAATTTCCAAGGCCTGTTTTAATTTTATTTCACCAAACCACTGCGACAGAGAAAAGAAAAAGGCAGATTTGTCGGCGATAAGATTGGAGGGGAAGTCGCAGGCAATGATACCGCTGAACAAAGCTTTAATTTTTCAAAAAGACTCGGCCCATTAAATTTGCAAGTGCTCATCTCATTTTGCAGACAATGTTTAAATATTGTAGCTGTTTTAATTCAGACGCCCTGACCGTTTCTTCGCCATCCACGATCTTGTTCTTGAAGAAAGACAAGTGGAGGAGAGAGGCAGTTTAATTCATCTTTCCTCTGTGAATAATACTGTTTTTCTTACGTCTCATCCTCCTGATGGCTGCTGATTCTGTGGACAAGACAAAGAGGTTGCATAACATATGCCATCTGTGACTGCTTCTAAAGCTGCAACATGCAACTGATCTCACATCTAAGCCTGTGTCTGTCCATGAGTCTCGTCTCTTGTTCACCTACAGTTGGCTTTTAAATTATATTTGGACATTTCTAACCACTTGCAGTGGGCCTGGTCAGTCATGGGTTAAGGCTCCAAGGTGAGCACGGTGAATTTTGACAGGTGTCAGTATGTCACAAAAATGAGTAAAACATATATTTATTTCATATCCTACAGGCGACAAAGTGTACATCTTTCACTCAGCCAGTCCAACTTACAGACCATGTGTTTCAAGAGACTTAAGTAGGCTGTCTGACAAACAGTGTCAGAGTCTGACAGTGATAGCCAATCAGGAGAAAGGTGGTAAGAGACAGAAGGTGTTTCCAATGAACTCATCAGCTTTGGGTGTAGTCACAAGGCCTACAAGGGCATCTGAATGAATATATAGACAATACATGTATGTACACAGAGAGGCAACAGTTAAATGGCCTGGCATACCCCAGACAGCTCACATGAAGGTGAATAGCATTAAAAGTATTGTTACCACACAAGAACTATAATGGCAGACAAAAACTAGTGAGTCCACAGGGATGAGGGTCACATTAAACTAGTCCTAGGCCTCCTTAAAATGTCTATGCAGCTTCCTACATTTCTGCGTATGGCACTATTGTGTTTGAAAACATGTGTGGACATGAGAGAAGGTAAATGACCTCAGCAGATGTGCATGTTTGGCTGCAGTATAACTTGTTAATGTCCTCACTGTCTTACATGATGTGCACATGCAGCAAGGACTTACATGGTACTCACGACATTTAGTGCTGTACTTCCATAAAGTTTGGGGCCTTGGGGACGGTCAAAGTTGAAGCAGCAGCGGCCAGGATATCCTGAATTTTTGTCCCAAGTACTGCATGCATCAAACTCCAAAAACACTGGATCCTACATTTCCCATAATGCAACTCGATAGCTTTTTATTGTAACACCCCCAGTTTGTAACAAAGGCTTTCTGATAAAAATGTATAGTCTCCAAGCCCAAGAAAATTGTGACTAAACTGGCCTCAGTGTGTAAAATGCTCCTTTAAGTTGTGCTGACGTTGCTTTTAAACACAGTCTGTTTTTTTCGATAATGAAATGAATGAATCCTTTTATGGATCTGTTACCCTTTTTTCTTTGTGATGGCACTGGTCCCTTTGCCTGCAAGCACCTGAAACCACTTCATGATGAGCCTGCAGTCAAGAGTGCGAACCTTTCCATATTGTTAATTTTAAAATACAAATGTCTAGATATTTTTTTATCTACTTATTTTTTGTTTAGGTGGCTACAAGTGCTGTAGCCACTGCACCACCATTCAACACTTCTTTCACCTGTGAGAAGCAGTTGATTTAGTACAAATGTTGACAATTTTAAGGCTACTTAGTTTTTCAGTTTTCACCCCTTGTTTTGTAGTACGGGGCCTGAACTGGAAATCAGTGGCTAAAAGTAGAAGAGGTAGGTTGAGGAGAAGTAAACAACAACAACTAAAATGCTGGACGCACCTCTGATTTTTTTTTTTTCTCAGCGCTCACTGTCAATCTGTAATGAAAGTTGATCTATAAACCCTGCAGAACGCACACACATACGCACAAGAACACATGCAAACACACACAGATAGACATGTACTCATTTAGCACATGCAGCACACATCACACACTAATGGACATTTATTGTGCTCACAAACATACAACGCATAAATGTTAATACAGTCACTTAGAGCTACACACACCAACACACACTCCTGTATACACACTGAAGTTCAAAGGCATGTGGTTTTTGGTTTCCTACAACGAAACCAAACACACCTGAGCAGCCTCCCTAAACATGCTCAATGTGTGTGTGTGTGTGTGTGTTTTGCTTTGAAACCTGCTCTCACTCCACACTGCAGGTTTGCCCTTAAAGATTCACTCTTACCGTGCAGTCAGACATCTCAAAGAAACAAGCAACTGATTTATTTTTACCTGAATTAGCAGCAGTCAGAGGTCATCATGGGTCAAATCGTTTTTATCTGACCTGAGAAGGACCTGTGATTATCTCACCTGAAATGTACACGGACTGGTTTGATCAAAGCAAAACAATTTTCAGTTCACCCTGGTTTCCTGCTGCTGCTAAGTTAAATACATTTTTAGCCTGAGAAATTGTCCAATGATTTTAAAAGTAAAATAAAACCTAACCAAGTGGTTTTGGTAGTGATGGGATAACTTCTTTCTTTCCTTCTTTCGTTCATTTCTTTCGTGGGGGGGTGCTGGCGATTTGACAAGCTGAGTCTCAGGTAACGGCATCAGCTGGCTTGAGTCGAGCTCAGACGGGCCAGATCACACCGCTGTAACTTTTCCCTGCAACGTTCTAAAACGGTTTCGTCTCGTCGCAAATCTTGTAGTATAAAGAGCAACAAAGTCTGCATAGGTAGGGTAGGAGGCCAGGGTGGATAACGGTGTCAAACACAGGACTTTCAGCCAGGAGACAGCTGTTCATGTCCCGTGGGGAACCAAAAGTCAACGCTGACTTATTTTAAGTTATGTCACATGACTTACTAACATAACTTAACCTAACCAAGCAGTTTTGGTGCCTAAACCTAACCAAACTGTGACCGTTTCACAACGTCACCCACGTGTTTATTATTGTTACCATGACGACGAAGGTCCAGTACGCCAGTATATGTCGTTTTGGGAGTCACTGGCAAACTACCTATTCTGTCATTGATGTTGGAGGACTTGTTGTAAGAAAACCAGTGTGTTTCAGCTTCAAGAGAGAAAGTGTGGTGTGGTTCTTCAGGTAGGGTAGGACAGGAAAGAGTAGTGCTGATATTAAGTAGTATGGTAATGAACAGTAAAGCAGAGACGGCGGCCCCACAGACCGCAGCCTCGGACTGTCACACTGACCCTAATTAAACTCTATTAACCCTCAGCCATCTCTCTCACCTCCGTCTTCTCTCTGCCTCTTCTGTCCATTAGCACGCAGTCTTTGCTGAAACGAACCTGCAGTGGCACAGGGATGCACTGTGAATAGTGATGTGCAGCCACGTTGCATTACCGTCTACCTTCTTGTCCCGTTTTAATTAACTGGTGTCCGATGTTGAGGTGAGGAGAGGAGGAGGAGGAGAATCTTAAATTCTGAGTGAAAAGGGGGAAAAAAGGTAGAAGAGGAGGAAGGAGGAGGTGTGAAAAGAGGAGGAGAAGAGGTGGGAGAGGAAGCCAGGAGACGAGAGAGAGAGAGAGGGGCGCGCGGGGTCGTCCTCCCTGCTAATTTGCTGACATGGGGGCATCGGGGAGGGCTGGCCTCCTAATAAGATTGTTTCTTGAAGGAGCAGAGCGAACTGTGAAGGGAACAAAAGTAACTGTGCCCCGCAAATCCTGTAGTCAATTAGTCCGTATCAATAATTAAAAAGCATTGTCTGCGCAGGGGCAGGGGCGGCAGATTGAGTTTCCCTCCACCAGGCTAGATTGTTATGACAAGCTGTGCCTACATAATGATATTAGCCATTAATAATTCACCGCCGGGCCCGCGTGGCTGCAGGTGACAGGAGGCCTGCGCCGCGCTCAGGCAGCCATCAGTCAGCTGGCTCGCCAATTATCAGAGGTCAGGAATCAGAAATGGAAATTGAAAATTGTTCTGGGTGGCTGTGTGTGTGTGTGTGTGTGTTTGTGGTGTGTGTTGAATGCTAAGAGGTGAATGTGATAGTGTGGAAGAGGCAAGCAGGTAACAGAGGTGAAAAAGTACCTAAATCCTTTACTTAAAGTATTATTCACAGCGTTGGTCCTTTATTTTTGTAGTTTTGACCATCATTTCTTTCAGTTATGATAACATTGTTTGGAAGATACAGATACAGCAATATTTGGGGTTCAGATTCTTGCACAAGGACACATGTGGACAGGAGGAGCCAGGAATCAACCACCAATGCGACTATCAGTGGTCTAACTGCTAGGAATGCCCGATCGATACTTCGATACTCACAAGCTGCTCATTTGGTAGTGATTCCTTTAAAAAAAATATCGATAATAAAATTATATAAATACAAAACATGACTGGCTGCATCACTTCCAAACATTTTCAGTACTTTTGTATAATGTTTGTGCCAAAACAGCCCTGACATATTTAGCTCATACCTATTCAAGAAATGATCAGTATCGGTATCGGTATCATATCAAGTTAAAAAGGTTTGGTATTGCCCATCCCTACCAACTGCTCTGCCACCTGAGCAAAGCTGCATCAATATAGCTGCCCACAAGTACAACAACTACTCAAGTTGAAGTTATAAGCAGATTATCCAAACTACCTTATTTGGAGGTAAAATTAAAATATGGTCAAAAACCAGTCATGTCAGTATTAATCCCTCATCATACAGTACAGTACAGTAGGTCAAAGGTTAGGAGGACGTTTGTCTGTAAACTGTGATGGATGTCTCGCTCTCTCCCTCTCTCTCTCTCGCTCTCTCTCTCTCAATCCAACCGGTCGAGGCAGATGACCGCCCACCCAGAGCCTGGTTCTGGTTCTGGTTCTGCTCAAGGTTTCTGCCTGTTAAAAGGGAGTTTTTTCCTTGCCACTGTCGCCCAGTGCTTGCTCATGGTGGGAATTGTTGGGTCTCTGTAAATAATATTATAAAGAGTGTGATCTAGACCTGCTCTATATGAAAAGTGCCCTGAGACAACTTCTGTCATGATTTGGCGCTAATCATTTTACCGCTCGCCTTTGTTAAATCTTCCAAATAGGTTTGTCTAACCGGGGGGTTTGTTCAGAACCTTTACTCGGTGAGTGCAATATTATTATCACTGATGGCAATCATTTCCAAAACTTTGAAAATAAATACATTTCACTTGAAGTAAAAGCAGCAGCAGATAGTGGGCTGTAATATGCGCTTGGCACTCTCACTCTTGCATTGTCTTACTTTTACATTCCTACTTTCCATGTATTGCTGCTGTTTTTAATCATACTGTGCTTAATTTGTTTAGCTGTATTATGTTCTTTTGTCCATGCACCTTGGCCCCGGAGAGGAACGACATTTTGTTGAACTGTATGCTTGTATATGAAGGACAATAAACTTCATTGCAAGTAAAACTGCTGCAATCAAGATCTTACATAAGGACATTACAAAATAGTAGATTTTGGGGATGTACATACTTTTAGAGGTTTTCATACTGAAGCATTATTCAGCATTTTATAATTAAGTGCGTTCAAAACTGTTGAACAATCTTAATCTTTATAGCCATCAGATTAATGCAGCAGGTTAAAATGTACAATATTCAAAAGTATCCCCACCCCCCAAGACAGAAATACTGAAGTAAAACACCAAACAGTAGTATTTGTATACATTTATTTGTAAATGTACTTACTGTGCTACATCTCTAGTTTGTGCGTGTGTGTGTGTGTGTGTGTGTGTGTGTGTGTGTGTTTTGCCACTCAGAATGTGGGTTGAGATGATTGACACAAGGTTGAAGCCTCACTGGCTTCTCAACAACTGCAACATCTGTGCTGGTGAGGAGGGCAGAACAAAGAAGAAAGACGCTGAATGGTACTGTGTGTGTGTGTGTGTGTGTGTGAGTACAGCATTTGGTGCAGAAGAGAAGAAGACAGATGCGGTGTCCATGTGTGCCAAACCACACACACACACACACACCACATGCCTGTCTTCTTCTCGTGTCCCAGCAGACCTTGCTGCAAGCCGACAGAGTGGACGCTGCCTGCTGATCAGGTCTGTCCGCTGGGCCCCGTTGGCGAGCTGCCCATCCAGGCCCCCTGTCACAGCGACAGACGCTGGGATGACGGGGTCTCCAAGGTT
This sequence comes from Macquaria ambigua, assembly GCA_008360985.2. Taxonomy (NCBI): domain Eukaryota; kingdom Metazoa; phylum Chordata; class Actinopteri; order Centrarchiformes; family Percichthyidae; genus Macquaria; species Macquaria ambigua. Next base: position 47,958 of record VMKM01000779.1, read on the forward strand.
CCTCTGGTGAAGCTCCACATCTGGGCTCAGTGGATGGTATTTTTCTGACTTTCTGTCATCTTTTTTTATTTTTATTTTTAATCTTATTTTTACTGTTAGACAAACATAAATGTGCGAGTAAACAAATGAATAAATAAATAGAAAGAGGATGTTTTTTTTTTCCTCCTGCTTGTCTTTTCTGTCTCCTTGAAGCCTAAAATCTAGATGCCAACACGGAGATTCATACACAGTGACAGAAAAAGACGGCTTAACAGAAAAGAAGAGGAGGGAATAAAAGAAGAGATGAAGGAACTGGAGGAGGAGGACAGCAGGAGTAGGGGGGGGGGGGCAAGAAGAAGAGAATGAGAGGGCAGGGCTGCAGAGTGGAGTCAGTCAGTCAGTCAGTCAGTGTTTCACTCTGACTGTCGTTGTCAGAGCTCAGAGGGAATCGCTTTAACGTGAGACAAGGAGCCATCGTTCACTGATGAAGCTGACAGGAAGAAGAACTCACTGCTGTCGCCTGGAAACCTCATCATTTCTCACAAATTGGTGAATTTTTTAATGAATGATATTTAGTTTCTGTAACAACTGTTAAAAAAAAAAAAAAAGATTCACAAAAACAGCTTTAGGTAATGAAGAGATTCTCACTCCCTGCATGCTTAGAAAACAGAAAGTGCAAAATTAGATTCAAATAGCTATAGCGCCCTCACAAAAAAAGTCAGTACCTCGGATTAAAAATTAAAAATAGCTGGTAAACTTCACAAAGTGCTGCCAGTAACTTTGTACTAACACTTTGTATGAGCCAAATAGCAGCATATCTTATACGTTTTTCACTTTTTAAAATGTTTGTATAGCCAATAGGTTTGAGTGAGCATGTGGACACATTCATATGGAGGTACAGTGATGTTTCTATATCAATATTACCTTTACATTAATGTGTATGTTGCATTTAACTGTTTAATCTACGGTTAATGCATCATATTCTGTAAGATCATCATATGTTTGTAGCGTCGTTGTGCTGTGATGACCACGTATCTCTAAAAAGTCCACTTTTCATGAGAAAAACAGCAGCTTTGTGACAAAATATTTTCCAGCTAATCCAAGGTTTTTTTTTAAATTGTTTATTTAGCTTAAGAAGTAAAATAATATGGAGATACATGGTTTTCACTGGGCAGAAAGGAGATGAAAAATGAAATGAAAGGTGCAATATTTGCCTCTGAGATGTAGTGGAGTAGAAGTATAAAGTTGCATTAAATGGAAATACTCAAGTACAAGTATCTCCAATTTGTACTTAAGTACAGTACTTGAGTAAATTGAGCTGAAGCTGACAAAACACTACACAGAATAAAAGCCAAGGGGTTTAGAGCGTCTCACCTCCTTCCCACATCCCAAACTTCAGACAAGTCACAACGTTCATGATTACGTCAAACATATGTGATGTTTTACAACTGAAATCTGGACAGCTGGTAACATGATGTTGTAGTTTGAGTTGATCAGTGACGGAAATGTGATTGGAGACGACCGTAATCTGCAAATGTTTTTTCGCAGTGCCTTTCGTCGCCTTAACTTTCCCCACAACCTTAGAATTAAAACAAGTGTAGATGAAACACGTCAGAGGACAGACTGACAGAATCAACAGTTCAACCCATCAGAAGAAGACAACAGGCAGCGAGACCATCGTCCTCATGAGACTTGTGACGAAAGAGTGGCCACAGCCGCCAAACATCAAATAGTCGGCACTTCCTTATTCACTTTAAGGTCTCCTCCAAGGCACTAGCTAATCGGGATTGACCTCAGCATCTCCCGAAAGCAGTCCAACACAACTTAGCATAACAGTTAATAATACATAGACCCATTACAGGGGAAATTGTATTCTTTCTGCCGGCCGGAGGAATGAATAACTCCAACTGAAGTGTGACTCAGATCATCTGATTGACATTTAACCCTGTCATCTTGAAGCGCTGAGGGGTAATCAATAAATTAGTGACACGGCATCAGATCTGTGTGTTTTAATTGCTGAGCTGTGCATTATTTATCTTTCTGAAGTAGACGAGCTGTGAGCGGACTCCAGGCGTTGATTACCAAGCTAAAGACTGATCACAGTGAATCGAAGATCGGTCTCTCTGAAGCGCCGCAGCCAGACGAGAGCAGCACACACAGTCTTGTAAGGTGGTTTGGCAGGGTACAATGAACCCACTGCACATTTTTAATTTTTCAGTCTGGATGTGTGAATGTGGCTGGATGCAAAGAGTGGATGTGCAAGATTTATTTTCTAATATTTGGGGCTTTGGTCTTTGAAAAGTCTCAGAGAAGCCAAAGCAGTGCAGATCTTTAAAAGCATCTTAAAACCCACATGTTGTTTGACTTGATTTTACACCGACATTACATTTTGTGATTTGTGCACTTTTCTTGTTTGTTATATTTTGTCTTCGCTGTCTCCATTTTTTAAATTATTGTTATGGGCATTTTATGACTTTGTTTGATAGCTGACAGTAGAGAGATGACAGTAACTGAGGAGAGAGAGAGAGAGAGATGAGGAGTGACATTTTTACCTTTTCAATTCTCCTGTTAAGTGCTGTTTTTTGTTTTTCTTGAACTCAAATGCATTTGCAGACACAAAATAAGAAACTGTGTGATGTACAGTACTGGTGAAAATGACCATCTGATTTGAGCAGTCCTTTCCTGGTATACTTGAATACCACAGGGTTTCCTGTGCAGTTGCAGGATGTGAGTGGTCCGTCATTCATCACTGGTACTGAATCCTGGATGAAGCGATAGTTGTTGACAGTAAGTGTAATGTGAAAATGTTACTTGTGGTGCCCAACTGAGAATCAACACCCAACTCTGCAGCTCTGAGCAACTTTTAGTCTGTTTTAGATCATGGTTGGTTCTCTAGCTGACAAACACTGTATGGTAATCCCCCCCACCCACCCATTTAAAACTGTAAGCAGCAGTTTTCAGGGAAGAACCTCAGACAAGCCAACTAGTTGCTGCCTGCTCAGCATGAAACAGCACAGACACACGAGTGGCTGGTGAAGAAAGTTGGTCCTACGTGCAGACATTTGCGGCTGAAATGCACTGCAAACTGTCACTGAATTTCAGTTAAATTTCAAAAACACTTTTTTTCATCAAGGTGGGTCATGCGTGGCTAACTGTGATGCTTCAACGCAATACAGAAGAAAATAAATAGGTTTCTACTTTCTAGTCGCAAGTAGAAACACAGGTTAAAGTGGCTAAGCTTTGCAATGTGAATCTGGATATATTAAAGTTGCTCATATTGTAAGCTCTGCTGCTGGATATGATGTAAATGTTTTTTTCTGAGAAACCTGGAAGATGGAGGACTCACACTACCAGCACCAGTGTCTGTGCAGCAAAAAGAGGAATGGGTGTTATAACTTTTTTTCACAATTTTGTCATAACTCTGACCTTTACCCAAGTTTGGTCTGTGGGGAGACACTTCAGTCCATCTCTGCAGTGATGTTTCCCAAGGTGCAGCCTGGCAAAGTGATGCAAACAGAGGCTCTGACTTGCTTAAAGAGCCTTCTGGGTATAAGGTATAAATAATGTAACTTGGAGAGAAAGACAGGGTATTTTGCACCGTTCTCTCCCCTCAGTTACACTCACTGTACAACCGCAACTCCTGCGTACAGGTTTCCTACGTTTGCCGGACCAACCCATGGAAATCCTCTGTAAGCCCCTCCCCTCTCCTCTGCTGTAATGTTTGCATGAGTTTATATATTTGTTTTTGGACGTGATTTGCCGGCCCATTAAAAAAGAATAAGAGCTTACATATTCAAAGAGGGCATGTCTGGAGTATAAAGTCTAGGGAGGCTATAATTCATTAATGGAGCCATGAATAGATAACTCACTGTTGTATGATATCATACTTACTATTGAATTCACGGTGACATTCACATATTTTCCTGTTCAAAGAATCAGGATACCATTACAAACAGTATATGAAAGGCTTATATGAGGTTTTTAAACAATTTATAAGCACACAGTGAAACTAATACAGTTATGTGGTGTTTCATATGTTAAGATTCTGTTTCATGTCAAGGTTTTACGTTACGTTAATAATTTAGATGCTGATTACAAGGAAATTTCAATTTTTGAATCCATGAACAGTCAAATTACCTTTTGAAAATGTAATTGTGGAATAGGTTTCCTCATGTTTTGTTCATTTTCTTGGTTAAAAAGTACTGTTGTGATTTGGGAAGTTTAACCCAAGCTGCTGCGGTAAGGACTCAGCCTTAATGGTACGCACTCTACAAGGTGAGCTACCAGGGCGCCCCAACATCCTATAGTTCTGATGATAACTGTTAATTTTATGTGTATATATTTATGTCTATGTCCAGTGGTTCCTATTAAAATGTTATTCTTTGCAGGATGAAAAATCCATTGAAACAGAACGTAACTTCTGACTTCTGAATTAAACTGTGTCTGCATTTCCATTGCCAGTAATATGAACTTTGATAGTATGACTTGGACAAAAATGAACCCAGCAGCCCCTGTGTTTCCCATGGATAAGTTGACTGAGTTTTCCTACGCAACTGAGAATCTATACTTACTGCCAAAAAGTATCCAACGACAATCACTTCTCTCCATGGTAGTCCAGTTTGTCAAGAGCTTTCACGAGCTGAATCCTGTGATCATGTCAGTCCTTCCCATGGATGTATAAAGAGAACTGGATACAGCGTTGGAGGCGGCCCCCCGTTCATTCCTATGAAAGCTGCTCAGTGCCGCATGAAGCCAAAAAAGTTCGACTTCCCGGGTCTAAAACTACACAGATCTTCCACATAGCTTCCGCATTGTGCGGCCCATAGAGCGAGCGCACTAGCGCTTCCTTTAGCCCCGCCTCTCAACCGCTCGGTCTCAGGCTTGAGACTTGGCCATTCACGAGCTGGATTTGGGTATTAATACATTTTTCAACTTTTAGGACACATTTAAAGTCTCTTGGGGTCAGTGTGCATCATGTGACGGAGCCGGAAGTTGTAATTACACGGTTTGGGCACTATGTCAAATTGGCTCAAAAGCCTGGCACAATTCCTGGGGGCTTGGTCCCTCTAGACCCTCTCCCAGTACATTTCTGTTGTCTTCCAGTTCCTGCACAAATACTATACTTCCAGACTGTACCCGCTGGCTAGCTTTCTCTTTGTTACCTGTGTCCTTGCAGCCTCAGATCTTTGCCTGACCTTAACCATAGTTTATTTTGCCATAACCACAATCTTTCTCAATATCTTGTGCATATATCGTAGAAAAAAAGATTTTAAAAAACTTTGGCATTGAATGTTACAAAGCATTGTCACTGAATGTAATCTGTGATTTAGCAGAGTCCTCCGATCTCTCCACTGTGTAGTGCTCCACTGCAACACACCACAGCCTCTGGCCTGTCGTTTCCCCCACAAGCCCAGTCCAGCACCAAGCCCCCCTCAAGTCAGGTCATCCTGTGCTCAGGATCTCCTCTCGCTTTGCTGGATCTCTGTGGCTTTTCATGAATGATTTCCCAAACCATCTCCCTGCGTTATTTGTGTCTTGCTCATGCATCTGGGCAGCTGTTCCTCCTGTCTGTTTCCTCCTGGCCTCTCTTACAAACACATCCCTGTCTCACCTGCTGTGTTTCCCATAAAGGAGCAATATTTCACCCAGTGAAATGCTAATATTTGAATGACATTGGAAATCTGTGGCATGGAGGCACAACAAGCTGCACGAGGCCTTGGCTACAGAGACAATATTTGTCACCAGGATTAATTCATTGTGGTTGTTTTTTTAGTGGGATTTATTGATAATAATGAATGGATAAAATCCTTTGCTTTCCTTGAAACCCCAGAGGACACAGCCAAGAAACCAGTTTTTAGAACATACAGTACATTAGTGAACTATCAAAATTAAATGGTAAAGAAAGGAACTCTGGTCCACTTATAGATAACAAATATGACTGTTATTTACTTATCATTATAAGCTTATGTCAACATTTAAACACATAAAATGTTGAACTGTTTGTGTGTGTGTGTCTATCTGTTGTTTAATAAGTTTTATAAAATTAACCAAGCGTTTTCTTTCATCCTTTGGCTGAAAATAACAGCAGCTACTGCACACACTGTTGTCTTCTTGGAAGTTGCATAAGCTTTGTTATGAAATCAGCAGAGGGGGTCGACTTCAAGCTCATCTCACCAACACAAAGAACTGCCTTCATCCGGGATGCTCAAAGAGCAAAAACAAGCACAAAGATGTCCGTCGACAAGCGCAGCCCTTCATCTTCAGCTAATAACAAAGATAAAACTATTCCGGCTGCTGTTGTTGTTATTGCTTTGGTGTGAATCGCTCGGCGCTGCTCGGCTCTGTTGTGCTTTAATAGGTTCAACTCGGTTCAGTATTTGGCTTTGCTGTGCTCTTTTCTACTCTCTGCTATTCTGCTCTGTTTCTGCCTCCATACAGTCAACAGCTGGACTTTTCTCTGCAGATCCCAACCGGCCCGACTCTGCAGCACAACAGCCTCGCCTAATTGCTGTGGACTCTCTCCTCACCAGCCTGCTTCTGTCTTGAAAAAAAGACTATGTTTGTAGCTGGCTGTTCAGCTTTTATCTATATTTTAAGCCACACACAAGGTGTAGAGTCAGCCTGGAGCTTGTTACAGGGGCCCGCGGCTGCATAATTCATGAGATGGAGCCGCTTGCTGCAGCGGCTAAATAAAAGATCTGCCAGCGGTGGATGGCAGGACAGAGGAGCACACTGTACCTGCCCTGCCACCTGTGTGTAAATGCAGGTGTGTGTCTGTTTGGGGTGGGCCTGTGTTTTTCTGTGTGTGCATCGCTACCCCTGAGTAAAGATCAATGCAGGTGTGTATGACATACAGAGAAGTATACACACTTCATGCACACTCACATTCCTCAGTGCACTGCGGTTGAGTGATGTTGGGTGATCTGTCCATTAAAGCTCCTGTTGTGTCTTTACACAGAGGAGACGTCCCCACTCACTCCAGCAGGAGACGCCATCATGCGATGCCTATTCTTCCTCTTCTTCTTCTTCTTTGTATCAACCCATCTTCCTTTTCCTCCTTCCTCCTCTCCTCACGCCTCAGAAAAGTACATTTTCATTAAAATAAACAGTACTTACATAATGAAATTGTGCATCATGAAAGTGAAATTAGGTCCAAGAAAAAAAAGAGTCGCAGTCAGTAGCACTACCAGTATGCTTGGAATAAAAAGTGGTTGACAAATAGAGTAATCTACAGAGAGATTATGGAGAGCTTTCAATAGCATAATCTCTAAGGAAAAAGCTGCCATATTGGATGCCCTGTTTGATAAAAATGATGAAATTTCCCACTTAAAAAGTCAATCAATCAATTTTATTTAAAGTGCAGAATCACCATGCAGCATGGTCCCAATACACTTTACAAAGAGAACACAAAAGCAGGTTGCAGACTGTCAGACGTAACAGTGTCGAAGACAACATGTTTACTATTACTCAAAATGAAAAAAATGGCTTTTCATGCACAGCAGCTGTCAAAGAAACAAACACGTTTCAGTGATCAGCCTCGTCAGCCTCTCACCCCACATCAGGTGAGTGAGCCACATTTAGAAACATCTAAACTGCCATAATCGCTGTCCAGGGTGCTGATCTCAGAGCTGTCCCAGGTGTTTGCCAACATTCGCCCACTGGCAGAGCCTGATGGCCTATAGGTTGCTTTGAATGATCAGCCTCATCACTTGCCTCACTTCATATATCTTGTTATTCCAGATCCTGGTTGCTGAGTCGTGGAGACGCCATGCCAAGCGGCCTTGTTCCAGTCTGTGCTGCCTTGTTTAGGGGAGTGATTCAGTTTAGTTTCCCACTGTACGTCAGCGGCAAGTTCAGCGGGTTAAAGTAGCCTTTTGTTTGTGAGTTTGCCTCTAACTCTCATTCACATTCGGCAATGTTACAATAAGCCATCCATTATCTATACTGCTTGTCTTTAGAGGGTCGCGGGGGGCTGGAGACGATTCCAGGTGACATTGGGCGAGAGGCGGGGTACACCCTGGACTGGTCAGGGCTGACAAATAGAGACAGACAAACATTCACGCTCTCAGTCACACCTACGGGCAATTTAGAGTCGTCAATTAACCTGCATGTCTTTGGATGGTGGGAGGAAACCGGAGTACCCGGAGAGAACCCACGTGGACACGGGGAGAACATGCAAACTCCACACTGAAGGGCTCCAGCCAGCCAGTGGGTTCGAACCAAGAACCCTCTTGCCGTGCCGCCCTCATACAATAAGCATTCAAATCTATTTTATCTATTATATTTTAATTTATACAACAAATTCTACAAAGCTGTCTAACTGTCACAGTCTGTCTCCCTGTCCCTCCTCTCCAGCCACATTTATGTTTTCCCAGTGTTTTTTCTCCACTAGTCCACCAGATGCCCTCAGACCTTCTCCTGTCTTTCCAGATCCTGCCACTCCCGTTTTCCTTGCAATCACCTCATTCCCCTCACCTGAGCTTCCACGCCCATCTCCCTCATCAGTCACTCCCTACATATACCAGTCCACTTCCTTTGTTCAGTTGTCGGTTCATGTGTTTAGTTTCCATGTTCTTGTCTAGCCTTTTGTATGTTCCTTCAAGCTTCTGTAACCTGGACCTGCCTGTTTTCCTGCCTGCCTGTCTGCCTACCTGTACCTGCATGTAAGATCATTTAGTGAAAATAAATAATTGAACTGCATGAGCCTCCCTGTTCATCTGCATTTGGGTCCTTTCCCTGCTGCCTGAACTACCCAAATTAACACTGACTTCACCACCGCATAAGCAGTGCGGATACTGTATTTGAAGCTCAGTTATAGTAGTAGAAGTATAGTATAGTTTTGTTTATAGTTTTAGTTTTGTTTGTTATACTTATGTTATTTTCAGTTCTTTGTACTGATGATTCAACAGAGAAAGTTCTATCACTATCTAAGCAAGTCACCCATTGTCTATTGGACAAATTGATAGGACTTTTACTTCTGGAAACACATAAGCCTCATCTATTCACTTAAAAATGAGGGTTCAATAATGCTAGAAATTACTGCTAAAGGTTGTAATTTTTTGTTTGCTCACAATCCCCACCAGTGAGGGTAAAAATATGTTTTTGACATTTAGCTGACATTCAGCAGCTACAAAGAGTGCGGAAGTGGAAAACAATTAAACAACTTTGCTGCCAAATCATAAACGTACCATAAACACATAGAAAGTATATTTACGATTTAAAATTAGTGTAGCAGTAAAGTAAGCTTCAGCTGAATGACAAGAAAATAAGTACAAAAGTATCAGTCCTATCACCTATAGGTGCAATTTTAATCTGAAAATGTTCGCTTTACAGTGTTTGAGTAAAAGTAAAAGTTTGATTCCACCCAAGTGCTAACTGTTCATAGTGTAGTAGTAGATCAGGGTTGATTGTAAGAGATTAAATAGTAAAAATGTCAGGAGACAAGGCTGGCTGTGAGCGGCAAGAGGCATGAAACCGCATATGGAAGATGGCAGCTGTAAATTGGACGGTGGAGACGGTGGAGCCTAGCGGCCGTACAAAATGCATGAACCCACAGCAGAGTGGCTGTTCGTTGTTTTGGGTTTTTTTTCTGTTCAGTCTCTATCCTGTCTCTCTCCTTTCCTTTTCTCTTCTTCCACAACAGCGCGCCTCGCCACATTTCTCTTTGTGGGCCGGATCAGCACAAACAATTCTCTCATTCTCTTTGTCTTGTCTCTTATGTTTTCTCTCTCCTTATGAGATCCTCGGGAGTGATGCATGTCAGGTGGCTACAGCTGCGTTTCTGAATGGGAGCTGTGGATGGAGGGCAGGTCAGGAGGGAGGAACCAGGAGGCGGTTTGGACCAGGGATGCTGAGGAGCGGAGACGGCACGTGGAGGCACGTGGAGCAGCGGCGGCGTGGGAGAAGGCCTGATGCCTCGGATGCAGACGGGGAGAGAAGAGGAGGAGGAGGCGTGCGGGCTGATTCCTCTAAAAGCCTTGGTTCTTTCAGCAGGCTCAAATTATTACCAGCGTGCAAGGAACAAGGGCTCTGCTTTGGGGTGAGCCACCCAGGAGAGTGCCTAGCCTCGGGGTGATTTTCAGAAGAAAGTAACACGGGAGAAAAATAATAGGAGGTGGGAGTACAAGGAGGAAGGAGGGGATGGAGGGAAGGAGTGGTGGGTCGAGGGTTTTCAGAGCTATTGCTGAGAAAAGTTAAGGGGATTTTTATTCTCTTCTGTTTTCCCATCTCGCTGAACGCCTGCCTCCCTGCCTCCTCGGCCCTGCACTTGTTCTCTGAGGCCTTTCATGCTTTCCTGCTGCACTGTTCTCCATTCGGGCCTTTCTCTCTACCTTTCTCTTTTCTTTCTATCAATCCTCCCATGCTCAGCTCTGTTTTTTTTTTGTTTTTTTTTTCGACAAGCCATCTGGAGACGTCAGTTAATATGGTAACAAAGCTCTTTAGGCAGACAGATCGCTCCTCGGACTGGCGAAGGGCTCCCTCCCTCCTCCAGGCATCTTTTTCATTCACCTACCCCTCCTCCTCTCTCTCTCTCCCTCCCGCCTCCGTCTATCTATTCTTGACTGATCAAGCTCTACAGGCCAGCCAAGTTTACTGTTATTGAGGTCTCTGTTTCTGTCTCTTTTCTTTCTCTGTCTTTTCCGTAAACTGTCACTTTGTTTAAGAATTGTAGGTTTTTCCCTCACTGATTTTTTCCTACTCTTCTTCATCTGTGGCCAATCGTATATGGACATTATTTGATTGTTACATCTAGTCGTCCAACCTAAACAACAGAATAGGTTGTTTGCCAATAACTCCCAAAACGACATATATAGGCGTAGCGGACTTTCGTCGTCATGGTAACAATGATGAACATGTGCGATGCGAAACGGTCGCAGTTTGGTTAGGTTTAGGAAAAGATCATGGTTTGGGTTAAAATTAGTACGTTAGTTGTTGTAAGTTACATACATAAGTTAAAATAAGTCAACGTTGACTTTTGGTTTCACACGGGACACGATCAGCGGTCTCCTGGGTGAAAGTGTATTATTGCTTACGTGGCTTGCTCTGTGAGGAACTGATCAATGGAAAAAAAGAGCATAAGAAGTTATGTCAGCTTGGGCTTGGAGACTACAATCTTATAACACGAAGCTTGTGTTAAAAACTGTGTGAATCTGACAGATGGTCTAACAAAAAGATGCATTATGTGAAATATAAGAGTGTTTTTGCAACTCATATTAGGGACGAAAAGAGGTCATGTTTTGGCCTCTGCTGCAGTAATCTGCCTCTTGTAAATGCCCCAACTTTATGGAAGCACAATGGTAAATTGATGAAGTTCCTCTTTAAGTACTACACATTATAATTAACTGCAAGTAATACCTCCAAGCAACTTTTTTTAACTGCTTTTTTCTAAACAAAATTCTCTGTCCTTTTGTTTCTCTCCCTCATGCTCCCCCTCTTCAGCCACATTTTTCACCCGTTATTTTTTCCTCCAACCACACACAGTCTAAAAACCTTTTTATTTTCCTGAGCCTGAACCATCCTACTTGTAATCATAGCCTGTGAACCCAGGCCCTAACCCCAAACTTACCCTGGAAGAAGTGACAACCTGCTGGAACCACCTTGCTCCATAAAAACGTCCTCATTCCAAAGAGATAAAACTCAACCGAGGACAAGAACACACTCACTGACGCACTTACCGCTCTTACCCACTCTCTCTCTCTCTCTCTCTCTCTCTCTCTCTGTCTCTTAGTGATGTGAAGCCCACGGGCCACGGCACGCTGTGACTGATATGCTTTCTGACACGTCAAACGAGGAGGCGGCGCGGCGCTGCCCGTGGCAACCAGGAGAAACATGCTAATAGCGAGGTGCATTAGTGCACTCACAGACGGCCCCGCTAATCAGAGAGGACATTCGCCCCACTCTGACTATCTGGCAGTGAGAGTGGCTCCTCCATCACTCTCACCACCCATCCACCATCACCAGCAAAAACTCCCCCACCCACGCACTCATATTTACCTCAGCCGTCTGCACCTCTAAGCCTCGCCCAAACCCACAAGGAGCTACCATAATCTATTCCAATGGAAACAGTAGGTTAATTAGCAGTAGTGACATGATAGAAACATTTTGTATAGATGCTGATACCACTTCATTAATGTAAATACTGTATTTTTTAAATGTTTTTAGCCCATTGCCCTACCTTATGCCTAACGTGCTAGCAATCAGTTGTTTATTTACACATTCTTAAGACACAGAGCAACACTAGCATTCAGTTGGAGTTGTGTTTCTGTCTACCTGATGAATCCAAGTTCAAAAATAACTCTCCTTTTAGCTCTGGTTTGGTCTCCACCAACTCATGAGAAAGAATATCTGGCTCTTTAGCTGCGAGATGTTACACTTTCTTTACTAGCTAGTAGTCGTTAACATTTTCTGTCTGCTGTTTTTGTGCTGGGCAGGTGGCATACAGTGGGTTCATCAAAGCGTGTTTGCTGGAAATGGCTATGGTTTTACGTGTTGTTAATGAGAGTTTTGAGTAAAAAAGCTACGTTCAGAGTTCAGTGTTGATTCTCAGTGGATACCCCACTACAAACAACCTTTCCACGTTACATAAAACCATTTCATTTTATGTTAATATCAAAGATCTTGTTTTTCTGGAAGCTTTTTACATCTTTTTTCCAGTTTTAAATTACCTGTACCACACTCCAGTCCTTTTTGTGTCAATGCCCTCTGTTCTGCTGGGGAGGGTACACACAGCCATTTGTCTCCCCTCATGTGACCATACAGTGACCGCATTTAATTTATTTAATTTCAAACCCATCACTACCTCTCTCTCAGTGCATTTAGTAAAATGTTACACCACATCTAATTGTGTTCATGTCAGTGGAGATGACATGTACTTGTCTCTTCCAACATACAGGAAGCTGTCCTTTCAGGTTTCCATGCTTCAGTAAAATCAACACTTATATGCACAGGTGTGGAACTGGATTGTTGATAAAGTTAGACAATTATACATCTGCAAAGTTTTTAGGAAAAAAATGTTTACATTTGCTGTTCCCAGAAACAAACTTATTCTCCGCATTTTACCTTTTTGAATGCAGGAGTGATTTAAAAAAAAATTCAACCTGCAGACACAAAACTTTAAGAAAACAATAATTGTTCAGAACAAGGCATCGTGCTGCAAAAGAAAAGTGGACGTCTCTGAGCTAAAAGTAGAGTGATCATCAAGCACACGAAGAGGAGGGGGATGAGGAAGACTGATGCAGATGTGTCTCTTTGTTTGAACTAACAGGTTTTAACATTTTGACTCGTACTGCCTTTTGAGAAAGCTCCTGAAAATGCGAACTTAAGAATGCATGGTCAGCAAATGTTCCCTGGATAAAAAGGGTTAAAGGAAGATCCTTGAGCTGCTAGCACACTTCTAGCTCCCCCCACTACACTGCAAAAAATGTACGTGTGAAGTAATTTACATCAGCATTCAGTCTGAGACATTTAATTTTTAAGAAAATATGAAATTAATTTCTTCTTTGTTCTTCATAAGGGAGATCTCTTGATCTCCTGATGTGTTATAAACTGGAAAAATATCAGCTCCTAAAATGAGCAGAAACTCCACTCAAGCTGAAATTGTTGTTCAAAGTGACATTTTTTGCAGTCAGAGGCCTCCACTCTATTCCATTAGATGACCATCATGAATATGCTAGCATGTATTAAGCTAATAAAAGCTATTAATATTAAATATACCATAATATGCATACCCTACATACTTAATGTGAACTCCCTGCCTGTCAGTACAGTTGCTGTATTATACAGAATTTTAAAATGGCCAGCACAACCATGATTGTAAAAAAACACAAAAAGTAAACCTAAATATGAAATATACTTATATGACATTCAAATTCCTTAAAAGAAAGTTATACACAGGAAAGAATTAATAGAGTGTAAACTCCATGTCTTTATTCAGACCATTCAAAATGGTCGCAAATCTTTTTCTTTTTCTCAAGATGTATTAATGTCAATTTGTTCATCCACAGTGTTTGAAAAAAGGCAGAGACATCTTTCCAGTTCTTCAACATAACCTTCCCAAACATGGAGTTTTCTTTACATTAAAACCAGCGTAAAACCAATGGAAGAATGGATGTTCTTCTGGTATAGTCAAAATGGCTAAGTTAAGAAAAGGAGAGTGTGTGTACCCTCTCATAGTGCAAATGTTTTCAAATGTAAATGAGAGACAGGTTGTTGCTGCAAAGGCTCTGTTATAAAAAATATAAAAACATCATGATTAACATGTTCCAACTTGGGTCTAATTTTTGTTTTGATTTGTTATGATACCACTGTACACACCAAGTTAATTGCTGAAATGTAGGAACACAGCCACATCATTAACAAGAAGTCCATCTCCCGGTACAGCCAAACTTAGCTGTGTTCACGACCATAACCAATAGAAATGATGGCCAAAGCAACAATAATAAAAATTAAACCTATGTTGTAATAAAATGAAATTATCCTTTAAAATCATCTGCGAAATGCTGTGAATTTAAAACACTTCAGGTTATCTTGTGTGACCATAATCAGTAAAGTCTTGAACTCTTCATCTCACACTCTCAAATCTCCCCCCACCCCCCCACCCCCATTCGTGCCAGTCTGACAGACAGCTGCACCACATGTGGAGCGGGATGAAATTTGTGATCACGCTAATTCAAAAGCTCCTGGATCAGGCGAAGGATATTATTTCTTACCAAAGGAACGAGTCAAACGGACTCCTTCAGCTCCGTTATACACACGCGGGTTTGATGTTCAGGACATAAATCAAAGACTTATCATTCTATTTGATTCTATCCATCAACCATGGGGATATTATTAAGAGCTATCAAAGAGCCCCAATTGAAACCCTTTTTGCTCCATGAGAAACGCGTACCCTCTTCCCCACCATCCGTTCAGTCCTGCTTAGGGGAATTATATGAAGAAAAAAATTCATAAAAAAAAAAAAAAGGGGCTGATTAAACTTTAATCGTGAGCCAGCAGTCTTCGGGCTCTCTCGAACAGTGGCCTCAACAGGTCTTAATCTCCAGTGGCTGACCAAACAAATGCGTCGATTGAAATGAAACTCAGGTAGAAACTGGAGGAAAATTATTGACTCCTTCCATGCCCCCTGCTTCAGCAATCAAAGCCGCAGACTTTATGTGGAATCAATAGGTTTCCACATCTTTTTGTTTGGGATCATGGCGATTCAATTGGGTGATTGCAGCGTTAGTCCGTCAGATCATCCACAGTCAGTGTGCTCATTAAGCTCATCCCAGTGTTAATGTTCTCATCAGGACTCATCAATCTATTATTTATGGCTCAAAAGGAATACAAAGTAGCAAGGCAGTCTGGGTTTTCATGCTCCAGATCAATGGAGCCTGCTGTGCCTCTGTCTAGTTCCACTCCTGCACCTCCTCTTCCTCTTTTTCCTCCTTGTTTTATTATTTTTCCTCCATTTCCTCATGTTTCCTGTCCTCGCCCCCCCACCCCCATTCCTCTTCCCTCCATATTGTCCTCCTCTGTCTTCTTTTCTTCTTTCACCACATCCTTCATCTTCATCCTGCACCTCCTTCGCCACCATATCATGTTCCTCCACCTCTTGTTCCTCCCTCTTTCTTCATCTGCATCCATCTCCTCCTTCTCTTCTACATCTTCTTTCTCTTCCTCCCTCTCTGTTCCATCCTTTACCCTCCCTCTACCACCACCCTTTTTTGTCTCCTTGTCCTCCTCTGCTTTGTTTTCCTCCTCCTCCTCCTCTTCCTCCTCCTCCTCCACCGTCTCTTGTCTCTTCGCCTTTCCCACCTCATCCTCGCCTTTTTTCCAAATTGTTTTTCTGTCTCCAACCTCTTCTTCTCTCTGCACCCTCTCCTCCTTCACCACCCCTTCCCTCCTCCATCTGCTTCTTTTTGTCCTTTGTTTTCACCTCCTTTTCTTCTCTTCTTGTTAAACTCCTCCTGAAACTCTTTCACCTCCTTCCATTTCCTCCTGCCATTGCTTCACCACCTCTTCTTCCTCTGCCTTATCATCACCTCCTCTACCACCTCTCCTCCTCATCTTCTTCCATCTCAATCATCTCTTCATCCCCCATCTCTAACACCTCCTCTTCTTCTACCTTCCTTTCCTCTTTTCACTCCACATAATTCCAACCTTCTTACTCCTCCACTTCCTCCACTCCCCCCCTTCTCTTTTCACCTCCTCCACTTCCTCTTCTTCCTTCACTTGTGTCTCCTCCTGCAATATACAACATATTCCTCCTCCTTC
The DNA here is from genome assembly GCA_008360985.2 of Macquaria ambigua. NCBI lineage: Eukaryota > Metazoa > Chordata > Actinopteri > Centrarchiformes > Percichthyidae > Macquaria > Macquaria ambigua. The sequence continues at coordinate 64,191 of VMKM01000779.1, forward strand.
ACCATGCTCTACATCCTCCATCTTCTTTTGTTCCTGCGGCTCCTCTTCTTCCTCTACCTCATCCCATCCCTTTTTTCCTGCTCCTCTTCTTCATACATGTCATTAAACTCCTCCTGCAACTCTTCCACCACCAACCCCCCCTTCATCTTCCTATTTTTCCAAAGCACATGGCCTTCTACTCCTCCTCCTGCCTCTCCTTCACCACATTTTTCTCCTCCACCTGATCATCACCTCCCCTCTTCCTTCTCCGTCCTCCATTTCACATTTTTCACCCTGGTTCTCTATCTTTTTCTCCTGGTCCCATGCCTTCTTTTCGTCTTCTGACTTGACCTCATCCTCATCTTCTTCCTCTTCCTCTTCCTCCTCATTCCTAACTCCAGCGTCACCACACTCGCACACACACACACACACACACACACACACACACACACACATTCACCAGCACGAGGACTGAACCAGCACACGAATGGAGAGCGAACAGAATTTGAATTCATTGTGGGATTTATAGGCTGCAAGGCTTGTACGGTAATTCTGTTAACAAAAGGTATCCTTAGATGGAATTAAATATTTATCCGCTCTATGAATAACAATTGGCGAGGGAACGGAGAGGCAGTGTTTACTTTTTGGGGTTTGGTGGGGAGGAGGACTGATTCTGTTCTGCGTCCCGCCTCGGCAAGCTGATTGCAGAAAGTGGGGGGGGGGGACTGGACGACCTGGGCAGCAGGCGGTCATTATGCACAGTACGGAGCCCTGTTCCAGCTCTAATCCTCACCCAGAAGGAAGCCGAGCTACCCACGACTCAGCAGGGACTCCGCTTGACGTCCAACCTGACGTTCAGGCTCCTGCTGCTTGTTTGTGAACCGGGAGCTGTGGGGGAGTTGACCTCGCTCTGCTCCCTGTAATGGCATCTGTTTGATCCACATGTAGAGTCACATGAGGTAAGATCACATGGAAAGAGGATGCCTCCATATTATACATGTTGATATAGTTAGTAAGTTAAGTTTTATTTAGTCAGGTCTTCTCACTGACATTGACATCTCTTTTGCAAGAGAGACCCGACACAAACCACATGTAAGAACAATAAAAATCAAACACTGCATCTTTTAACCAAGGCTTTGACAGGTATGAGAATTTGAGCCTGACCTGAAAAGGACCCATGGCTTTCTTACCTGAACCCAAGACAGAGTCTCACATTAAAGAAAAGAAAAAACAAACCAGAAACCAAAGGAATTCACAGCAGTTGGAAACAAGCCCATACACAAAAAGTGCTTAGGACCTTTCTAATGTGAGGCATCAATTAGTTTGAAGTCCACACTCTCATTTGTTATCTTGTCCACCTCCGAATGACTGTTGGTAGCAGTATTCTGGCTCTCTTCTGGCTTTGGCAGAGCTCGCTCTGCTCTTGATGTGGGCAGTTCAGGTTTTATTTTATGAGTAAAAAGGGTGGATGGTAAACTTCCAAACTGAACAACAAATCAAAAAATGTACCCTTTTTGTGATAGTCTCTGTGTGGCTCAACATCTCCGCCGTTGTTCTCCTGGCCCTCCAATCTGTTCTGACAAACACACTAATCTACCAAACTAACAGACTCATCATAACATTAATGTTAGGTCTGTGGTTGGAGTTGGAGTCTACCAGGCCTACTGAACACCCACATTGAGCTGTTGTAACATCCCTGATCCCTGATCAGTTCAACCACTGAATGACCTCTGTGTGTGAGAGAGTATTGATCTGTGTGGGTGAGGGAATAGCATAAGTAGGTGCCTGTGAAGACAATAAAACGTCCGTCTCGCTCTAAGTTCATAAATGAATCCATGTGTTTGTGTTGGTTTATGGATAGTTGACAGCTGCCTAGCAAAACTGTTATTGTTGCAACTAAACTGCTTGAGCGCACAAGTTATTCTTCTTCGGGTGATTTTGGCAGTTACCACACAGCTTCAGGTGAACTGCCACCAATCTCTGGACTACCTCGATTAGCATGATTGCAGACGGATTGCAATCAGATTTGTGAGAGACACATCTGGTTTTTCTCCGGATATGAGACACTTGAAATGACAAGTGTAAATGCCTAAGTGTAATACCTCTAACCCTCCTCCCAAAGAGGTTTTGTGGCAATATAACGTCCCTCCATTTCCTCGTCATTTTTCTCACAACCACAGGAGGTTGCTTGTAAGGAAAATGAAAAGATAGAACTTGGTAGTTAGCATAAGCAATGATAGCCACTATGTTAGTGGCTACAAAAGAAGATGCAAAAATTTTAACTTCATTAACAGAAAATCAAAGGAAGAAGACGTCTCAGTTTGGCCTACCGTGTTTTATTGGCAGGTGCAGCGCTGAGAATGCTAAACATCAAACATGTTGCACACGCGCAGGTGTTTTCACCTATCTTGGCTGATCAGATGTCTGCTCAGGTTGAAGGTAGGTGGAGCTATGCTGGGAATTATGTTAAGTCATCAAACTATACGTACCAATAAGAATGATAAAGCTAACAGACTTAGAAGGGAGCTCAGTCTGTACATGCCCCATACTGCAGTCCAAAAAAAAGAGTTCTAATCAGACACATTAAGTGAGAACACTTGTGCACACCTGTACAACGTAGAAATGACCCAGGTTGTGCATATCTTAACTCTAAACTTGTCAAGAGCAGATGTATGTGATGTCATAGAGGAATCTGAAATATGATGGTAACCAAAGACAACTGTAATGCAATTCAAACTTTTACAGACATCCGACACAAGTTTAGACTTATATCTTCATTATTCCAGTTGCTCATATATATATATATATATTGTGATGGCAGAACTTTAATTAAATTAGTATCATGTTCTTTCAGCAAAAGAGGTCCAGTTACATATAAGAGGTGCTGAAATGATCTTAAAACAGTCAATATAAAGGCACTGTTTCATGAAAGAGCAGTACTGTTTTAGTGATTTTAGTGTTGAAAAATGACTCTACTTTTCATTTTCACATCTTTAAAACTCTAGAAACATTAAGAAAACACTGCGTTTGATTTGTCCACCTGCTACTTGGTGATTTGTGATGTGACTTTACGTGGGGCGACCCACCACATGCAGGGCAGGAGGACCTTTCCACTCCTCCAGATATAGATCTTTTCTTTAATTACCAAAGGCCGGTGCGGCTCCCTGCTATACTGAGTGGAGCTGGCAGCGGCTGGAAACACTGGTTAAGCAAATTGGTATTTAACTGGAAACTTGCTGGCCTCCGAGCCCTGCATTATTCATCACCTAGACAAGAAAGTAGCGCTTCATACATCCCTTCAGCAGCAGCAGCAGCAGCAGCAGCCTCCAGAGCAGAGAGTGAAAAAGAGAGAGAGAGTGAAGGCAGACAGAGATATAGGGCAGAGAAATAAAGCAACTCAGTCCACAAGGAGCGAATCCCCAAACATAAGCCCCAACCAACCATACACACACCCTCATATCCACACATCCATCCAGCCTCCACACACACCAATTATTGGTTTCTCTGTCAGTTTGTTTCTCTCAGTTTGTTGCATTTGAAAGGGACTTCTGGGAAGATGAGTTTGCTTTTTAATGAAAGTGGCCCAGCAGCCCAATTCTGAGTTTTTCATCCAGCCTACTTCGCATTTTTTCCAGTGTACTGGTGTGTGTGGTGTTTATGCTAAAAATGCAAAAGTCCAGCGATTCTCTGGAGTGGTGAAGATGGATTAAAACATCCACCAATAAGAGCAAAAACAACTTTAAATGTATGTTTTCTGCGCTCGTATAACATGATTTTATTTACCAGTATGTGTGCGTTTGAAATTATTTACTTTTTGCATTATGCTATATAAGCAACATGCTCCTCACCATCTTACATAATTTGTTTACTGTACATGTTGATTATGTGCATAATGGTATACATACTGTACCTGTAGTGAGTTACCTCCATCTGTCAATGATGATGTGAAATGCATGGAGGCCTTATTTGAATTTCTGGACACATTTTTGAATGTTGACAAGGTATCAAAATCATTAATGTAATGTATTTATTTTTCTTATTAATTCCAATAGATTTATTATAATTCCCAAGAGAATGATGAAATTCTAAATCTAATCTAATCTGGATTACATTAGATGAGATTAGAAAATAAACTAGGTAATTGAGGTTTATGGGGATTTAATATGCTGCAACAATATGGGCTCAAATCCATTTTACAGCATCTGGGCTTTTAATCCAGCTGTAACCAGAACTCTCCTCTCCGCCGTCAATAATTTAATTTCATTAAAATTGTTATAACTAAACGCTGAAGTTTAGCCGGTGTCCGTCCGAGAAACCGGTCTTCATGTTGTAGCCGCCCTACGTTTCGGGCATCCTGTCAGTTTTAAAATGCATTATTGATGAGACATGATTAGAGAAGCCCATACCAGTGCGTCTCTTTGAACATATTTCTCTGAATTAAGTGGAAGTTCGTATTTATATCTTGTTTCTTCCAGTCGGTTTTCAAAATAGGGTGTTGGATTGGTTCTGCTGGATGGTTTTGGAAACTCCAGCAGGCTGAGTGTTGAAGAGAAAACCAACCTTTTTTTAATTTTTATTTTACACCTTTAGAATATCTTTGCCTCACAGTGAGCAGCCACAAATAGGTGTAACTGAAATATTTGTTTGGTTTAGCTAAAGAGAAATTAATGCTTTTCAGAAAACGTGGAATCACGCGTCTTCAAAAGGTCACAGCATCATCATGTTTTTCACGGAAACTAAACAGCCAAATCTGAAGCTGTCGTAAAGCATGCCGTCTCTGCCGGTTCTGACATGATGCACATATTTCCGGTCAGATGTAGTCTGATGGTTCCGCAGCCTGCAGGCCCGCGGGCTCTGTGATTAACTTTCACTGCTGATTCTTATTTAGTGTATCGATGCGGTGATGATAAGCTTCCACCAGCGGCTGGTGAAGGGCTGATGTATAAATAATTCCGGTGTGTGCACGTGCGCGCGCGAGAGGGAGAAATAGAGGCAACATTTCGCTGTCCAACTGTCCAGTGTGCTGAATTTTGGAGGATTTTAAAGTTTGAGATTAATAAATATATTAGATATTACCACGGCAATCACAAATACAGTGATACTACTACTACTACTACCAATAATAATAATAATAATAATAATAATAATTACCCCTAATATTTTTTTTACCCAAAAAAATATCATTTCCATTTTTATTTCATTTTATACTTAATTAAACTTATCTGTTTTTCGTCTCTAATATCAAATGAACAGGGACTTTTATTTCCGTTTTTTTTTACTTTGAAATAATTAAACAGAGCAGATCATATTCATCTAATTCCATCCTTCCTAATTATTTAAGTGGTCCATTTTAATATGAGAAGAATAAAAATTACAAAGCAGAAATAAAAAAGAAAAAATAGCCAACACACTCAGAAGGCCTATAAACCCGAGGAGGCCTAATATCATGACACACTCAGTACACACACACACACACACACTCAGTTCTGCAATAAGTACATTTATTCTGAAATCCCCTTTTCATTTTTTAGTGTTGCTACTTTTTGCACGCACATGTTTGTAGTGTGCCCGCGCGTGCGTTTATATAGGCTACATGCATGGTGTATTTATAATACAGGCTGCGTGTCGCGCACGTGCGTTCGCTTGCGCACACGACTCATGTTAACTTTACACAGCAAATATACTGTCTGTATAAACTGAGTGTAAACGCGAGATGAATATTTAAATGGCGGGTGTGTGCTACATTATTGATAAGAATTGAAATCGCATATTTAACGTGAAGCTTGACACAAACGAGACACAGGGGCTAACTTGCCCATAACACGAGTTAAAGTTTAATTTCTTATTGAACATCAGTCTCATAGTGCAGTGACAGACTCTGTCAAACCGTTCAGGTGTCAAAACATAAACTGCAGGATCCACTCATAATCAATAAATAACAACACAAATGTTTATACTGTATTTTCATTTTTTTTCACCCAAATTATTGTTATTTATTAATTCGATCTGGACCGTGGCAAGGTAATCTTCTTTTTCTTCTTCTTCAGCAGACTAAAGACGGGTTTCCCAAGATCTGGGATTCCTGTTGTGTAAATATTGATATCGCTGCTACGATATTGTTATGGTTTTCATAATTCATGCCATTGCATTTTTCATTGCGTCCGGAATATAATCCGTGGATCCTGTAACGGTTCTGTATAAATAGGCTGTACGATCACCAAACACCTATAATAATAATAATAATAATAATAATAATAAAACTCACAGTCCTGATTTTTGGTTTCTCATTATTGTCTCAACAGTGAAAAGTAATGATGCGGTTGTGCTGAATGAACAGTGGGACTGTCATCCTGCTCTCCGCCCATTAAGCATCATAACTCGGCCGTTTGATCACCGCCTTGCCCGCCCCAGATGCTTATTAGGCCTGATTAGTTATACAATGTTCCTAATTACGGCCGCCATGTTTTAATTACCGCCTCATATGCATAATGTCGTCACCCACCCTCTCCCTCACGTCCACCACCACACACACACACACACACACAGAAACAACCTCCCCCATCACCATTCACCCACTGAAATCCTTCACAAGATATTTAATACGTTTTTTTAAATTATTATTTCCTGTTTTTCTGGTGAATTTAAACACTCTTCTTTAGTGCTCTTGAGCAAGGAGCTGACTCTACACCTGCTTTGTGTTAGTCTGACCTTTGACCTCCCTGTGGGGCTCCTACAGAAGGTGGAGGTGAGGGAGAGTGTGTAAGGTTATTGTTATTTTTGTTAATGTTTTATTTGTAGCCTGTCATCCAACTCTGTGATCAGCTTTCATCTAATACACAATGTCTCGCACTGGGGGAAAGAACTGTAGCTTCCCATCATGCTCTTTTAGTGTGTGTGTGTGTGTGTGTGTGTGTGTGTGTTGCCTCCCCAAAAATGAACACCCCTTCAGACAGCCGAAACGCAGGATTTATCTACGAACGTCGCTGATAAATATTGCATCGACAGAATTGAACACTTCCACTGTGTGTCAGCAGCTTGTGTGTGTGTGTGTGTGTGTGTGGCTGCCAGCATGAACTTGGTTTTTATCTCCATAACAGAACACCAACGGGGGTCGATACCCCTCAAGATACAATAAATAATAACTGGACAAAAAAAAACCCTACACAAATTAGACCTCCACTTCCTCCCTCACACACACACACACATGCACACTCACACACACACACCCCCAACACACACATCTCCTTTTTCTTAATCCCTGACACACACACCACACCCACACACCACACCCTCCCCTCAGTCTGGTCCCGTTCCAGTCACGCAGTCAATATGCAGCCGGCTGCCCCATACACCACTGCAACAGAGCTGTGAGTGTGAGTGTGAGTGTGTGTGTGTGTGTGTGTGGTGGGGGTTATGTTTGCATTAGTGTGTGTGTTTGTGAGAGAGAGAGAGAGAGAGAAAGCCATAGTAATGTAACAGAGGGCTGATTCTCCAAGGCCCCGGCGCTGCACTCAAGACTTGGAGCTTCATTAAAATTTCATCGCCGCAGCGCTCGGCCAAGGTCTATTTATGAAAATGCGCTTCCTCGCTTCATGGAAAACACAAGCCGGAGAGGAGTGGATGGAGTAATCTGAAAGAGAGTGGAATTAACAGCATCTACCGCTTATTCGTATAGATTCTGGTCCCTTCTGGGCAGCTTGTGTGCAATCACAAGGCAGTGCTATAGGTCTACCATGTGCTGGTAAGGGACCAAAAACTGTAGAGACCGCTTTCCAGTTGACTTGATGTTTATATCTTCCCCTGGTGCCGAATGAGACTGAGTTGCATGTTTTCAAACCAAAATGGTTTGTGCACAAGGGATGGAGTGTTGCATTGAGGCCTATTTTTAAAGCTCTCTATTTCTGTATCCCTACATGGTAAGATTTTGCAACAGAGAAGAGACAAAGCAGATTCAATCTGTTTGTCCAAATGACGCTCTGCTGCCTGGTTCAGACACCGACGGGGAATCTGTGAACAACAAGAGACAAATTCACACGTAAAAGCATAAGAAACTGGAATCATCAGTAATGACTGAACATCTTCACCCGTCTCTGTCGCCTACAAAATATGTTCATGTATTACCAGTTTACTTTGCCATGTACGTAATATGTAGGAAACACCAGTGCTGCCTGGATTACATTCACTGGCAATGTTTTTTTTCCATCCTTATCCTCCACCTAAATGATGTGGCGGAGGTCGTGCTGTTGGGCAAACAAAGCACATGACTGACAGGGTTCATTCTCTATCTAAGTGCTTTGAGTTGCGTAAACATAACCATAAAAACAGTTTCCAGGAGCAGATATTGTACAAAAAACAAATGGAATACCTTGACAGTGAACAGTTTGCAGATACATTCAATATAAACATGATCCTGGCAGCATTACATGTCCTACAGAGTTTTATCATGTCCTAGAGAGTGTCGGGTTTACTAACATCACATTTCATGATTTCTAGGAAGTTCTTGAGATTTTCCAGGATTCTTATGAGTCCAAAAAGGATGAAACTTTCACCTGCACCGACATTTAAAGATATTTACCATTTGCTGCCACTTGAGGCCATAAAAGTGCACAGTAGTTAAGCTTTAAGATATCAACATTTGTTATGCCAATGAACTGGATGAGGTATATCAGTAAGCAGAAATTTAAAAGAAATTAATCTCTGGCTGGTGCTCCCACACGACGGCATGTGATATGATGAATGTGAGAAGGGGCCCTTTGCTTGTTATTGATAGTATTTCCTTTCCTGCACTAGTGGCAGTGATACTTGACTGTGGTTCTACATTTAAAGCAATTAAGAGCATGTGGGTCACAAAAACGAGGGGCTTGAATCTGTCTTATTGTATGTCGTGTAAGAACTGGAGCAAGAGCAAGACTTGGATGGACATGCAGGAAATCTATTCAGATACTGAAGAGACTATTGGTATGTTGCTCCTGCACACTTTTGTGAAGGTTGGTTGTGATAATTAAGCCTAAGTGAACCCCAAATAAGATTTTGCAGTGTTATCAGCTACACATTGGTTAAGGTCACTTGCTGTTTAGCTTCAGAGGTGTTGCAAATTCTCTTTTTTTGTATTTTCATATGTCTGCTTTTAATGCTATCAGCACATGGCCTGCATAACTGTTTGCATGTTGCATTTGATCCTGGTTTCAGAGCTCTCTTATCTGTTAACGGACATTTTATATTTTGAGCGATATTTAAAGTTTCTGGAGTTGCCTTTACAGAAGGTTGGGTTTACTGAGGTCGGGAAGGTCATGTAGCTGCTAAAGTCAGAGTCCAAACAAATATGGCTACATGGAGTAAATAAACACAGCTATCGAGATCATTGTAAATTGCCTGAGTTTGGAAAATCACCTGCCCCCTGCGATATTTCAGGAATGGATGCTTCTTATTGTCATTTTTGCCTTGCTCATGTAAAAAAAGATGTGAGGTGGCGAGACTTGAGAGCTGCACGGTTTGGTCAAATGGTAAATAGTTCAACGGATGCTTGACATGTTTGAAATTACATTTTAGTTTGATCGACATGGTAAACCCCTTGCTGCTAGCTTCGGTGTTGACCGCATTCAAACACTTAAAGCAACTTACATTTATGTTTTTCTTGTAGTCACGTGAATAATGACTGTTGTCTCAGTTGCAGTTATGGGAGATCAGAGTGGATGGTTGGACATGCCAAGTGTCTGACTTGGAGAACAGAGACCACGGGTGGCATCCCGTCTCCAACCATGTCTTTCAACCATGGCTGCGATCTTTCTGTAACCATAACCAAGTAGGTTTAGTTGCCTAAATTTAACCAAACCTTAATCATAGACGTGGTAGATTAGAAGATAGTCATATGGGTCATTTTGGAAGGCAATGACAATCTGTTTTGTTGACTTGTTGGATACATCAGTCACATTAGCCATGTTTCCATTCAGTTGTCAAGCTAATTTTAAGCTAACTTTTGAAATGTCGCAAAAAAAGAAATGCGAATTAGTCGAGTTTCCATCAACTGGTTTGGAGTGAATAAACTCAGCTAATTGCAAAGCGTAGTTTGGTCAGAAGGTGGCGCTATAGGCTACGCTTTATGCATGGCTGTAATCCACCAGTAAAAAGAGTAGAAGAAGAAGAGGTTGCGAACCTGAAACAAAACAGGTCGCCTCGGCCATTTAACCATCTACGGAAGAAAAATGGAGAGGTCCTCAGGAATTTGTTTCTATTGGGCGAGTTTGAATTGTTCTTTCATGTCAGCTGGTGTCGGCCATGTTTCATGCTGTCTGGAGACAAAGACAAATTAATGCATAACGGTTCAGAGGAAACAGCTGATCAGTCATGTGAGTTAAATGTTCGCTATGTCAGAACTTATTCGGCAAAGGCATTTCCAGATCTGATTTAGCGCATTAACTCTTTTTGACAAAGGCAAATACCACCTCAAGTGACAGCTTTTCGAATGCGATACTTCAAATGCGTATAAAAATAAGTTTATGGAAACACGGTTAGTGACTGGTTAAGGCAAAATACACCTCCCTACTTAACAGAAAGGGGCTTAAAAGTAGCCAATGGCAGACTGGATAATGGGTATCAGGCTGCAAATCATTGGAGACTTTTGACTGACTCTGTGTGTGTGTGTGTGTGTGTGTGTGTGTGTGCGCGCATCAGCCCTCTGCTGGTTCGAGCTGTTGAAAAGCTGCAGTCTGACTCCCTTGTTTGGATCCGACACAGGAAAACACAGCGGAGGAAAATGAGGCCTCCCGTTTCTTAATTATTTAAATCAAACAATTAACTACGGCTGTCCTGGGAAAAGCTCTTTTATCCGCTCATCCACAACAACAACAACAGCCACTATGCTGGGTGGAGTCTGGAGGAGGACAGATCACATGGAAAACAGCAACCAATAGAGGAAAACACAGTCTTTGGGGGGGATTTAATTATTAAACCAACTATTTTAGATGTACAGGTGCTGTGCAGCGTGCAGGCTGAGGCCAGGCTCCTAAAAAAGCACCAGAGACTTCTTGTAAATCACAGCATCCTATCGTTTCAGTGCATTTTCTGTTGAAAACCACCACAGAGGATTGTCGGTGCAACTTACAACAATATAAAGGATGCGTTAAATAAACTTGAATGCACTCTGTCATAAATATTTAGGGAATTTTTTAACTTTATCTCACAGGAAATATCTTTCCCCTCTTAAATATGGAACCACCATCACTCGACATAGAACAGCTGTGTCACTCAGTGTATTTTACAAGCATTTTGAGTTAGTTAGTAATGTCGTAAACGTCAACCAAAGGGAAAGGGTGCAAAAGCTGTTATATAAGAATATTTTAGTGTTACCATGGATGATAAAATAAAATGAAATTAAGTCATTTTAAGCTAAAACTAACCTTCTACCTCCATATATTTAGGAATATTATAGCTTATCCTTATTTTTTGTTCTGTGTTTAATTTGCATCCCGTCACTTTGTCTCAGGAAAGCTTGTTACACTGTTCACATTGATTACACGGTCAATTATATATAATTTATAGGCTTCAACTGGAGAGCCGCTCGACGATTAAACTTTGATGAAGCCATGTACTACATTCTTTGTTATAGACCAACATGCCAGCCGCTATCTGGTAGGCAAAAAATATCTGTAAATATTGACAAATGCACAATAGAGAAGTTGATTTCTCTCCTCCTCTGGTCTTAAAATATGAAACTGACACATCAATAAGCTGGTGAAACACATTAGACATTCGGCAAGATTCAAAATGTAGGATTAAATACATCCAACTTGATATTTTAAATTCAGAGTTCATATTTTTTTAGAGTACGGTGCAGAGCACAGCTTATTTAGAACAAACGTTTTTACCAACAATTTATGATATCATTTTTATTCTTTTTAATTTTTATTTTAATTTGGAAAAATTGTAGCCTGTTGTCATTGTTTGCTCTTCCAGGTGAGTTTCTTTGTTTATTAGTTGAGTTTATTCTTTATTAGCTGTCATATTAAGTCATCTCTGTTTTCGTTCGATGGCCTGTGAAAGACTCCTGCTCCTTTTGTGTTTTTATTATATGATTTTTTTTCTTTATAGGAAGAGGATGTGGAAGAGTCCCATCTGAGAAGGTTTTTCCTGTCAAAATATATGACCTGTAAGTAGGCCTATACCAGCTAATGCACATGCAGATTTGGGTTCTGCTTATAAAGGTTTTTGAAGGTGCCAATATATTAAATGTGTATGTAGATATTCAATGTTTGTTTGCAGAAGGAGACCTAAAACTCTTCATTCAAATCCAGAATGATGCCATTCTTGCATTACAGCTCTTAAAACCTGGAGAGCAAATCTTATGCCACCTATGACAAAAATCAAGTGATAAACTGTTGTTCCTCATTTCGCTGGTGGCCTGCTGGATCCTTCATCAGCTCCACATTGGGACGCGTTGCTTTAAAGGCCTGTATTGGGTTGCTCCGAGGGGATCAGGGCCCGAGCTGCTGTTGTACGACAGAGAAAAGCAGCTTCTTAACAAACACACGCGAAAATCAATAGTATCATAACAGCCGATATTTATTATTCATTAATAACGGGTTTATGGGCCGAAACCACCTGCTGAGCCGAGGAGAGAGAAAGAGAGAAATACTAATATAAATAAAATACACTGATACTGTAGATGTGTGTGTATATATATATATATATATATATATATGAACATAGAGGATTTCTTGGCACTCTGGTTTAACCTCAAGACTAAACTTACAAGATGATTTTAAACTGAAACCATCACATTTACAGTCAGCTCATGATTCTGACTTTTGTCTATTTCCAGATGAATAATGCTGCCGTATTGTGACTGCATTAACCAGTTTCAGTCCTTGTAGGTGTCATGTGTATATGCCTTTATTTTGCAGGTAAGTCTTGTGTGTTTATGGTTTGGCTATAATATGTCCACTTTACTTTCATCAACAACTCTTCCTGCTCTTGTATGGTGTTGATATTTTTACTTAATCCGTCATATAAAGCATCTTTGAGTACCTTGAAAAGCGCTCTATAGATAAAATGTATTATATTATTAACAGATCTGTTGGAGTTCTGCACTTTCAGAATAAAAGCCTCATGAGCAGAGGAATAAAATGATGTGCACTTTTAGGTTTCATGACCACAAGTGGACTGCACATATTCATTCAATATTCAAGAAGCATATCACCCCCCCCCACCCCACACACACAAACACACAATACACTGCTTTGAAATGTAAAATGAGGTTATTTGTTGCTGTGCTCTTGATCTCCTAATTGCAGGAGAGCTGAGCTTTGGATTTGTGAGTGTATCATCTGTTAGAAATGTTACCATAGACTGAATATATAGAAATTGGCACTTTTAGTTTGAAGCTGATGTGAAGTGAGGACAGTGACAGTTTTATCTTGAATGAGCTGATGTATTAGGTGCCAAAAACGTCTAAATATCCAATGTGTCACCGTTCATCAGCCAGGTGGAGTTCAGAAAGGTTTCCTTCATGTATAAGAAGTTCAGAAATTAACTAATATTCTCAGAGGTTGACAAAAAGAGAAAGAGACGAAGAGTGTAAACATAAGAGTCTTAAGGCTCAAGGCCATAACACTGAGGAAGATGAGTTAATGTCTTCTGAATTCTTTTTTTATGAATTTGGGGGTTTTAGTGACCTGCGGAGTTTACATTCTCAAATATACACATTGCTGGTGTTTTATAATCTGATTCCAGTAGTTTTAGACTCAATATGTTTAAATTGTACTACTTTCAGGCTATAAAAATCATTATAGAAAGATAAAGACGTCAACATTTCCCTCCCAGAATTTTATTCCTGAAGCTTCAAAAAGGTTTTGAAACAGAATTTAGACCTTCGTGTTCATGTGGAAAGTATAACTCAACAGCTAACTGAATGGATAAATTAAGAGACAAGAAAGGCCTTGTATATGCTTTTGTTCTTTTGGGGAAAAAAATAAGATGAGTGTCTAAATAAACCTGGTCTTTTTATATTTGGCGAAACGAGGACAATGTCTTTCTTTTTGTTTAGTCTTAAACTCTTTTACCCAAACCTGCTTCAATTACCTGAACTAAACCACAGGGGCAGAAGAGCCGGTGTAATGGTGTCCAGCTCATGTCTAAGTCCACATTGGTCATAGTAGTTTACAGATAGAGCTCGAGTGGAAAACGACACGCTCTTTACTTTCTTTTGGTTTATAATGGAGTCAGAGTTTCTTCTTTGCTTTTGGAGTTTTCTAACTTTTTAAAAACAGCGGCTCCTTATTGGCTCCGCCCACTCAGGTTTCTGCCGTTTGTTGCAACTAAAAGCATCGGATGCACAAAGGCCTGCCTGCCTGCGTGTTCCTTCATACCCAGCAAAGTTGATCAATATTAGAGTCACTCAAGTATCAAATCCTATTCATCACCGCTGGGAAGCAGCTTTCAGACGGACCTCCTTCACCTCCAGGCTTCTCCTGTTTCAGAGCAGCAGCTGCCCTCCTCTCTGCGCAGACACGCAGTAGACTGTATCCAAGAGACGGACACACAGGCAGGCTGCTAGCTGCTCAAAGCTCATATTGCACCGGTCCATTAAATCTATCTATCTAAAAAAAAAAAAAAAGTATTAACACCTAAATCCGCAAACACAGGCCTCGTCTGCGGTGTGATGGCGTTAAAAAGCTGTTCAGATATTCACTTACAGCCTATGCACACTTTAAAGACAATTTTTAAAAATGTTTTATAGGAGACAAAGCTGTCCTCATGTTATTCAAATGGAGAAAATGTAATTTTTTTCAAGTTTCTATGCGACCCAAAAAACTACCTTTTTTTTTTTTGATGATGATTTTGATGTTTTATTGTCCAAAGAAAGGCTGTCAGAGGATGAAGTAAAACGTGCACGGTTTATTTCAGCTTCTGTAGCTTACACAGACACATTTAAAGCACACTGTCACAAATGAAATGTGTATTTTTTTTCTCTCTCTCCAAAATAAATTAAGTTCAAATAAATAAGGACAATATAAAGGAAATAGAGCAAAACTTAACGTTGTAAGTGTTGGGGGGGGGGGAAGTATAAATAAGGCCGACTATATTTCCCTTCATCAGAATATCTACAAAGTGCGCTCCAGAAAGGTGTCAGTCATAATAATAATAATAAAAATAAAATGCAATATGATTCATTTTCGTGAGGACACAAAGGGGGAGATCATCAACTTATGAATAATAATAATAATAATAATAATTTGATTGTCAAAGCATCATTGCAGTGAACTTGAACATACAACAGGTTTACACATCAGTGAGTCTTCTAGGCCTAATTCACCATTAAACCGGTGGAAGAGGAACAAAAAAATAAATGGTCCTGCTTTTTTTTTCTGTTTTTTTTTTTTTAGCGTGTGTGTTTTTAAATCATCATGAACGTGCCAACACTTGCGTAATGAGGTAGCCACACAGCTATACCGTGTGAATGTGTGTATTCGTGCGTGTGTTTGTTTGTGTGTGTGTGTGTGTGTGTGTTTCTTCTTATTGCAATGCATTCACTTGGGGAGGGGGGGTTATTTTCATATTTTTGGAGCCATAAACGGACAGAAAACAGCCCTCTCCCCCTCACGAGTAAACCATGCAAAGTATTACAGTAGTTATTGTGCCTCATAAATTAGCCACAGACCGACTTTTTTTTACTCGTTTTTGTCCGATCTGCCCCCAAAAACTATTGAATTCCCTACAGAAACCAACACCTGGGAGAAAAGACAGCGAAAATCTAATACATTTCAATGAGCTTTTCCACACACGGAGGTGCAACATATTCACAAATATGTACAATGATAAATATAAAAAAGCTATTCCGACTAAGGAGGATAATATCGATTATTCCTCAAATCCCGTCATTATTATACTTAAATTTTTTGTACAATAATTGCCATAAGAATGAACAGGACGGAGCATTGTTCCCCCTTCTTTTTCTGCCACGATGGTGATCACTTTCTCCCGTGTCTCAGAGAGCCTTCTGTGGAGAAGCATAAAGATTTAGGAGTCTCGAGTTTTTTGGACAGGGTCTCAGTCTTTCTCCCAGTCCCGGTGCTCCGTCTCCACTGTCAGAATAAGAAAGGTACACCGTTGAATCCAATTGTTTTTGAAGCTGCGTGAGGCTGAACCGTCCAAAAAAAAAAAAGAAATTAAAAAGCAGTTCCTGGTTATACTGAGTGGAGAGTAGTCATCAGGTGTCCCGCATCCAAACTTCTCAGCGCCTCTAAAATACAGGCAAAAGACTCCAGAGACGCGCGGGTTTTTCTTTGCATATGCTTCAAAAGCAAAAAAAAAAGTTGCTGCCTGTGTCGAATACTTTCTGTGAAATTGTTTCCACAATTGGAATTCAGGCACTGGTGCAAAACACGGCTGTGAAAGCTGCTCCTTTACAAGGTGAACAACACTGTGGTCGATCTTAACAAGACATTTAGTCCGTTATTTAGTCAGAAAAACGGTGATTTTTCTTCAATAAATAACAAATTCAGCCAATGAGGTGATGCAGCATCTAACATCTTCAATGCAGTTTCGTTTCAGGAATTCTTAAAGCAAAAATCTCTTAATGAGAAACGTTTATCTTAAGGCTCGATAAGCGGTTAAATGACATGTTAAGATGGATATAATAAGTGCGCACCTAAGGGGGCGTGTGTCAGACAGGTCCAGCCCCAGGACCAGAAGGCACAACGGTGTACCTTATTTTTCTGACAGTGTGCAGCAGCAGCTTGTCTCTGATTTGTCTTTTTGTAAACGGGGCAGAAACCCGCAGGTTTCCCTCCGCTGGTCTTAGTGCGTCGCAGAAAACTTCATTCGTTTCTGCTTTTGCCTCTGATTGCAAAACCAAACCCGGACCACGTTCTTTTTCAGGTCCAGTTTCTCGGCGATTGCGGCGATCTTCTCCGACGAGGGCCTCGGCTGCACGGCGAAATAAGCCTCCAGGGAGCGCTTCTCCGGGGCAGCGATTGACGTTCGTTTCCTCTTTTTGTCGCCCCCGTTGAAGATCTCCGGTTTGGCCATCTTCTCCCTCTGCGCCCGCTCCGCCTCCTCCAACCAGGCCTCCAGGATCGGCTTAAGGGCCACCATGTTGTTGTGTGACAGTGTCAGGGACTCGAACCTGCAGATGGTACTCTGGCTCAGACATCCGACCCCGGGGATCTTAAGGTTGGCCAGGGCCGAGCCCACGTCCGCCTGGGTCACCCCGAGTTTGATCCGCCTTTGTTTGAACCTCTCGGCGAACGACTCCAACTCCCGGGGATCGGGCTCCGCGTCTACGCTGCTGGTCCCCAGAGAGCTGTGGGACCCCAGCCCGTGTGGGTGCATGTTCATGGACTGTTGATGGTGGTGGTGCTGCATGTGGTTGATGGCCGACATGTGCGCGGCGTGGGCGGTGTGCGAGGCCGTGGAGCAGACGTCCGAGCCGGGTATTCCTCCCAGGGAGATACCCGGTGTGAGGTGGTCCAGCAGGTCGCCCTCCAGGCCCTGTGACGGCTGGTGGTGCCCCGGGTGGTGGTGGTGGTGGGAGGTGAGCACCGATGGGTGGTGCAGGTGCGCGGAGGAGGAGGTCGGGGTGCAGGTCATGCTAGTCATGGTGGTCATGGTGTGGTAGGTCGCGTCTGGTTTGAACGGGTGGCTCTTCTGGGCCACAATGTCCACAGCGGCCAGAGCCTCGGCTCTCTGCAGCAAAGTCTCATCAAAGCCGGCGAAGATGTTGCCCTGAAGCTGCGAGAAGAGCAGAGTCAGGCCGGTTAGAGGAGGAAATCTGACAAAAATCAACTTCATGTAATCATAACCAGTTTAAAGAATTTAATTTTTCCACAGCACACGCTCTCTATTTTACACGGATCAAATGTGGATTATTTTAATTTTATTGTAAATACATTCATGTTCAAATCTGTGGGAAGTAATCGAAACAATAAACACGTTTAATTTCAATTAATTTCTCTTTAATTAAAATGAAGCTGTGTAAAGAGCAGGTTTAAAAGGGAAAAAACGAAAGTGTGTTCAAAGAAGAAAAAAACTAATATCACTCAAGTGAAGTTATTGATATTTTTACACGTTAAATATCACAGATATATTTTACACCATTTTCACGAGTGAAAGCTTCACGTTTAATTTAACTTGTTCTACGTGTGAGATGGACAACAAGTCAAACTTTTAAAAATGGAATATTAAGCAGCGTATAATAAGCGTTTGACATTTATTTCATATCTCAGCTATGCACTGGGTTTCCAAGATGTAGGCTGGTTTTCACAGCGTCAAAGCATAGACAACAATTTAAATGAATTCTCATGCAACAACTAACTTTGTTTCTTACTTGTCAAACAATGTATTCTAATGCAACTTGGACATCACTGGATCTGCCCAAAGCCTAGAAAGTGTGTCAGCGTGGATGGATATTCATTTAAAATTAATATTTACGATCTCCTGAATAATTTCTACGGACAATGAAATGAGACGAAAGAGAGTTTGAATATGAATGGGACAATATGAGATAACACGCGCTTAGAGGATCCACGCCGTCTCGTTTTTTTCCCGCTTCATCTTTTATCTTCTTTCACTTTTAGCAGCATCGCTCACGCTTGCCTGAATGCAGGATTTGGCTTCTCACAGATGCATTTTGTGCATATTTGCGCACCGACTTTCTGCTTGAAGTAGCCAGATTGCCCTCGTTGTTCTGATCCACCCTGACATATCCATATCTCGATTGTCTCGAACGTTTTGTTAAATTCTATATTTAATTTATTTTTGTCATTTCTTTACTGTTCGTATTTCATTTCACTTATTTCATTTCCCCCCACAGGACGTCTTTCTTGCTCTCTGTTTTCTGGTGGTTAAATGGGAAAAAAATTACTTAAACAACCAAAATATGTTTTTTTCTAATAAAAAAACAGGGTTAGTTATATTCTCGAAAGTGACGTGGAAACCATACTCTAACTGAAACGCATTCAGGGCCAATAATTCCTGTTTGCGTCTGTGCGCTATAGTTTAAACTCCATGTCTAATCATTTACGAGCTTAAATCTGTAAAAGTGATCAGACTGATCAGACACAAGACGTACATTTTTGCCAGCCATATGTACATTTTCCACTTTTTCCTGAGACATTTTGGAGGTTGATGGTTTTGGAAGTTTTGTTGGCAAATGACGGGAGCTGCAGTCAGGAATGCATTTTGGACTCACCGATGGTGTGGGCAGACAGGCCCTGCGGATGGCCTCCGAGCTGGAGTGCAGAGGAGTGTATTTGGGCTCGTGGAGCATCGGGTGCATACTGAAAGGCTGCTTGCTGTTCATCGACATCATGATTGCAGAAGTGAGGGAGGGTCGTTGTGCGTCGTCCTCGTTCGGTTCCGTTTTGGTGGTTTTCTAAAAAGAAACGCCTCGGGGAGGAAAACGTGCCACACGCAGACACTTTGAATGAAAAGTCGCTCGTGATCGGGGTCACGGGTGAACTCGGGTTCGCTTTAAAAACAGAAACAGAGAAGGAGAGGTAACTCCTGGGCTCCTGCGGGTCTCCTGTCTCCTTTTCGCCTGTAAATGAGTTCTATAATAAAGATGCTCCTTGCCTCCAGCCCCTATATTGGACCGCCGCAGCACAGGCTCCTTCTCATTGGTGGATCCTCCCTCCCTCCCTCTGAACGCCTCCGCCAATCACATGGAGTTCCCCGACTGTAGCCACGCCTCCAAGCGTGCCTGGCTCGCTGGACAGGAGAAACGAGGAAGGATGCTGTGTGGTTGCACTGTTAAAACAATATTCGTTGAAATAACTGAAAATCAACACCTGCCCGAAGAAACTGGCTCCACTGACCAACAGTTAGACAGAGTCCAGCAAGTGGGGGAAAAACTGGACCACCAAGAATCCTGAAAATAGAAAGCTGTTGGAAAAGTTAAAAAGGTCAGACATAAAAAATCTGCACCAATGAGCTTTAAAAGAAATGTGTGTTAATCTGGGTTTCAGTGTCTCGTAAAGATCTAAATACTGCTTAATGACAATTCCCTCACATTTCTGGATTAAACAACAAATCATTTGAGCCGTGTGGAAGTGATTGGATGTAAACGTCAACAGGAGGCTTCACGGGGAAATGATGTGATTGTGGCCTTCAAACACTCAAAGAAGATGAATTATTTAATTTAAATGTATATTTGAGGCTTTTGTCCTGGAGCCTCTGGCGGGATCAGATGCTGAAATATCAAAACATCTTTTTTAGAGTGTTGCAGAGATCCTTCAGAATGCAACAGCACAGCACAGACAGATTATTATAGCTGCACTGTATTTTCCACTTCAGCATGAAGCTCACACTGAAGCTTATCTGGGTGTTATTCACTCTTTTAAACCACTTTTTCTCCTATTTGCTGCTTTTTCAAAACTGAAGGGAATTGGCTTACACATTTACAACACATAGCTCATGCTATGATGATTGCAGACAGCAAACATGACAGAAATGCGATCGATCTATTGGGTGAAACAACTTCAATTGACTGACCGGTTCTCTCCTTCTGAGTGGCCCCTGAAATCCCTCCACTCTGCCCGGATTAACAATGCAACACACACACACACACACACACACACACACAGAGAGAGAGAGAGAGAGATATTCAGCTCCAATTATTAATTGATGGCAGGAATTCCTCCACATGAACCCCATTCACTTTCTTGGCAATTAATACATTAATTAATCATGCTTCATTTAGTTTGTGGCTGTAGTAAAGACCCCCCCACCCCCACGCGCGCGCGCGCACACACACACACATGCACTTCCCTCAATTAAAGAATAAACAGGCCTGAACGGGAACTAAAGAGCACAAACAGCAGACGATGAAATATTTACAGATGATGAACCGCGCGGGGTCAGAGGGGCGACAGCTTGTCAATCAAAAGGGGGATTTCCGGCGGGCAGACACGCGTGAGATAAGACGGAATAATTAGCCCAATAATCACCTAAAGGCGCTCCCCGATGGGGAGGGGTCAAAGGGCGGACGGAGGGGTTGATGGAGTGGGGGTCTCCAGGTAATCCCTGTTTCTGTGATTATGTGGCTGTTATAATATTATTATTAATTATAATAATAATAATAATAATAATAAGAGCTTCTCTTTTATCAAAAGAAAATACGGACAAACTGAATTTAAGAGAGAGAGAGAGCTCTGTGTATTTGTGCTCATGAAATTAAACACCAATAACAACACTAGGGTTACACTTGCAATATTTAGTCAATGAGATGTCTCAGTCGGACTGAACAATGTAAAATATGAAACATTAGAAAACACAAACATTTTTTGAAAATGTTATGCACACAATTTGGTGATCTGGAACATAAAAAAAACAACCCACATGTTTTCGTAGTGAATGTGCTAAGAATAATTAACTTTAGGGCTAAAACAACCTGACTTACATGTATAAGGGCTCTGCTTACATAAACATTGTCAGAAAGACAATAAATTATTTAACCTCTTAGTGAATTTGTTATATTTAAGTTGCAGTCCTCTAAGGCCATAACTGTACATTCAGAAGCCTAAAGGACTACAAGGCCAGTTTATTTTAAGAGGTGTGTCTGTGTGGATGAAGTGACATTTAAGGTGTGAGCGGACACAATGTCCAACTCAAAACTACACCAGAGTTCAATCCACGTATCAATTTAATGATAACGCAGGTGTGTTTGTGATATCTCACTCTACACATATTCATTGCTGCACAAATTCTCACGTCCACACGTGTGTGACTGCTTGGCCCCGAGGAAAGCCACTGTGGGGTCAATGTGCATCGGTGTTGTTTTTAACTCCTGTAGCCTGCGGATTCCCTTTCTTGTGGACGTTGCATTCTCATCACTTTCGTTCATCTTTGTTTGCTGCACCACAATTTTATTTTACTACAGCACTCTCAACGTCGCAGGTATAAAATGAAACAACAGTGGTTAACAAACTGCACACGTATATGTTTTTGCCACAGGTGCATCTTCCCTAAAACCTTATGGAGATACCTGGGTTTTTATGGCACAAATGAAATCAGTAGGAACTACCAACTAAATGGTACAAAATTACTTTTATTATGTTAATAAAATAGTTCATTTAGCTGTCTTTAAGTCAGTGAACAGAGTGTGGTAAAAGTTACAATTTAAAGTTATAGGGAGAGATATGAATGAAGGATAGATGAGGGGAAAAATACATAGAAAGCTTAAAAGTGTCCTGATGGGAACATCATATATATACATCATTGCCAAACATACTGGATGCTGTTTTATTGGATACTTCTGATCTGTCCCTCATGATTCTCCCAAAAACAGCAGCTGACAATTTGGCTCTTA
Source organism: Macquaria ambigua (assembly GCA_008360985.2). Lineage (NCBI taxonomy): Eukaryota > Metazoa > Chordata > Actinopteri > Centrarchiformes > Percichthyidae > Macquaria > Macquaria ambigua. The sequence goes on from VMKM01000779.1 coordinate 86,473, forward strand.
GCTAGCTTCAGGAGGATATCCGTTTAAGTCCAAGAAAATTGCCTTATCCGTAAACTGTAGGTATCTCCAAAGTTGGCCACAAAACACAGCCTCAACATCCTATTTTGATACTTACATACATTTGTAAATGACTCCTTAAATTAATGAAATATGATTATCTTTAATAAGCTGAAACGTTGTTTTTTCTACTTTCATTTGCAGCCAAAATGATCATCTAGTATCATTTTCATTGAGGGTTTACTCCTTTTACAATGTATTGGAAAACCCCCGAAAGGATCAAATCAACATGATATAACTCAACATAAAAATCCAGACCCAGGTGTTTATTTCACTGTTTCATGATCCTGACAGTAAAAGCTGAAGATGTGCATCAGGCTGGACTGTGCTGGGTCTTGCCTTTGCTGTAACTCTGCCTCTTGGTCTGCCGTCCTGGCTGAAACTCCAGCCCTGGCTCTCGCCTACAAAAAGAGCAGCAGTGTCGGTGACGGTCAGCAGGAAACCTGAGCGAGGCCCATTGTCTTGCTGTAGCCACGGCCCTCCAGAGGGTCCCCAGCACCAGCTCATCAAATATACATCACCCACCTCCACTGGGACGCCGGCAGGCAGGACGCTCCTCTGGGAAGGCGACACCGGACGGACAAAACGCAGGGAGTCCAGCTGGGGTGGGAGGGAGGAGAGAGAGAGGATGAAAGGATGGAGGAAGAGTTCTAGCAAAAGAGAAGGTGGGGAGAAAGAAGAGAGAGGCACACAGGAAACTTCAAGGTCACCACTTATTTCAAGAGAAAGTCATCTGATTAACAGTTTATTGAAATTGGACTGGCATTGGTTTTACTGTGCAGCCATGGAGTCATTATTTATTTTATGTTTAATATAAGAAAGTTGAAACAAAAGAAATATGACTCTGAAACAGTGAAATTCAGTATCCCGCAAAAAATCTATTTAAATGTATTTGTTTAATTTAAAGGCATGATGTTTCTTTAACTTTAAACCATGCATTTACAGAAATACTGATTTTTGCATGTCCTTTACATATGTACAGTATATACAGATAGGTGTTAAATTAAAGGAAAAACCAACATCATATGTCTCAGTAAGGTGTTGTTCCACCATGCGCCCCACAGCAGCAATCCAGATTAAGCACAAATTCTAACTAATTTATCAGATAATCTGTAAAAGAAAATGCAAATTGTATGTGCGTTTTGATCCACTACTGTTGTGCAAAAATTCGGAGTTGAGCCCATCGAGATAAACAGCTGGAGGCGTTTAAACCGTTGCAGAAGAAGAGGGTGTAAAGAGATGATGTAATTAAAAGAGCAAAGTCAAACCTCAAACGATTGAAAACCATGTGGAAAGCATGATGGAAATATGGCATTTATGTTTGTTTCACGTGTTAATTTGTTAGTCTCCTCAACGATCCACACGTTTTTGTACGTCATGATTTCTTTGCTAAGTCTGTTTCCACTGCATTTTGTTTTTATTGATACTTCAGCTTTTCTACCTCTCTCAAGCGTAAAAACTTTTTTGCAATATTTTAACGTTTTTTTAGAATTTACGGCATTTCCATTCAGGGTTTTTTTTTAATGCATTTTAGGTTGTTTTTTTAAAACAGGAGGTTGTAAACGCACTTCATGCTCCTCGGCATAGATTCTCCAAGTCTCTGGAGCTCTACTGGAGGGATGAACACCATTCTTCCAAAACATATTCCCTCATTTGGTGTTTTAATGATGGTGGTAGAGAGCGCTGTCTAACATGTTGCTCCAAAATCTTCCACAGGTGTTCAGTTTGGTTGAGATCTGCTGAATGTGAAGGCCATAGCATATGATTCTCACCATTTTCATACTCATCAAACCATTCAGTGAGCCTTCATGCCATGTCATCAGAAATGCAATGGCCTTCCTTCTAAGGGGACATGTTGATCCACACCTTGCCAGGAAAACACCCCCCCACAGCAAAACAGAGCCACTGGACCCCCTCACTGTTGAGGTTAAGTATTCAGGCCTGTACTGTCTTTCAATAATGAACCCTCTTTCAAAGTCACTTAGAGCTTTTCATCTTTCCTAAAAATGGAAAATGGTATTTTCACACTTTCCACAGAGCATAACTGGATGTTAATTGCTTTAACTGTAGCGTGCATTGCACCTTCAGGGACAACGTGATCTCATGGGATAGCATATACAGTAAATAGCACACCACTTTTAAGGACATTTCGTGTGTCATGTCTGCACGTTTAAAGCTTTTCGCGTTTCATTTAATGCCGTTAGAGATGCTGATGTTATGAGTTTTAGACGTGCAGGAAAGGACGAAGTAAGGTGACCTTCGTCGTCATGGTAACAATAGTCAGGTGTCCTTCATTGTCATAGTCAGATGACCTTAGGTTTAGGAAAAGATCACGTTACGTACATGGCGTAAGTTAAATACGTTACGTAAGTTAACTTACACAAATTACATAAGTTATGTAAGTTTGTCGCTCTTTATGCTTCGTCACCTGAAATTTTTTTATCTATGACATTCGCACATAAAATGACACGTCGTCTTTGCACAGTATCAGTCTGTGCTGTGCTAAAACACAAAATGACTTAAAAAACTAAACACTTCATTGGAGTGTCAGTGTAAAGTCGAAACTTAACTGGCAGTTAACTGACATGTCACATGTGTCGTTGTACAACTAATACTCTTCTCTGTTAGTTGGACTTAAATTTGGCCACCAGAGCAGCTTTGATGTTGCTCTGTTTGCTATTTAAATTCAGCTACAGCGTTGTCCTCGTTTTTACAACCACTCCACAAGGGGCGGTTGTAGTTTTGCATTGCGTGTATATGAACAATATATGTGCTTGTGTGTGTACGGCATGTGCAGCTATGCGTGGGTGACTGTGTGTTTAGAGTGCAGGATGGACTCTGAGGGATCAAACGTCCGGCGAAGCTTTCAGCGAGCAGAACATGGCCGCCACACTGCGTATTTCTGCCACATTTAGCAAATGGACACTGAAGTGCAGCCTTCCGCCGACATCCACGACAGTCTGAACGCACACGCCTCCTCACGTTGCTCCCTCCTCCTCTCCTTCCCTTTCTTTTCCGCTCACTCTCGTCGTCCTTTTTTTCTCCCTCTCTGCTTCTTACAGCTCTGAATTATTGATAGTGAGTAAAATCTGACGTTGTAAATTTTGCGACCATTCACCAAATCGGCCTCCGCTTCTCACCGAGGGGGCCTGCCGAAGGGTAGGCAGTGTCTAACCACACACTTTTAATGTAATTGCCTGTAGAGTTCCTTGTAAATATTTCATTGTCTGCCAGTACAAATTAAAGACACGAGGCTGGAAGAAAAGGTTAGTTGGTTCGTTCGGGGAGAGATCCTGAGCCTGCAGGTTTGGAAAAGGGTTTCGCCTCCCGTCTATCTTTCTTAGAGGAAACCAACTGAGAGACTGTGGTAGACTATCCTTCTGCTTGACTTAGCTTTGAGAGATGAGAATATAGACACCAAAGTCATCCATGTGTCACCAGTACATCATCCTGCTGTGTTGAATGATGCTAGATGACTTGTATGGCCTATAAAGGTGAAAAAACAAGAACTTGTAGCAGCTCTAAAACTACATAATGATTTTAAATTACATGCAGCACTAGTATTGGTATTGGCATTATTAGCAGCAGTAGTAAGAGTGCTCATATTTCAGACAATAACAAATTTAATGTCCAAAATTTCACCCCAACTCAACAGAGAGTTAACCAACAGAACTACAGTCTACTACTGGTGACCATATGATGTTTAACCACAATAGTTTAGTATGAAACTTTGCTTTCCAGTCAGTCAGCTCACTAATCAGCCAGATTAAGTCTGTCAACTGTCAGTCAATTGGCTAACTGCACACGCAGGGAACTAGCTGTCCAGTTAACCAACCAGGACAGGCCGTGGTCGCTTCTAAATTCACCTCACAAACTCTCCACAGTCTTCACGGTGAAAGAGGATGATGTGATGGACATTTCAGACTTTGAGAAGGGCGCTAAAAGCTAACAAATAACTAGTTACCACTCTGCATAGATTCAAGACTAGCTAATTAGTTGACAAATCTTAGAAACACCCATCAAATCACCACTGGAGGATCTTTCCATCCTCCTCATTGACTGCAATCCATGCTGCATGTTGTCTTTTTGTAATCTTTAGGCTGTAAACTTTTGTAGAAATAAGATGGATATGGATATCCGTCATCCTAAAGTGCTTCTGTTTTCTTTGTAAGTTATTATACTTGTTTTCAACCTAAAGTTTATCAAGAAGTCTTACAGTTTTGAGCTTGTAAGCAATAAAAAAGATAAAACAAGTGAAATGCTGAAGCTCTCCACATCTGATGAGTAAAAGAAGTGGGGATGGTGGTGAGACATTCATTCCCTGTACGTTAACAGTGCATTATCAACATTAGAACATAGTGTTTACCTTTAGAATGTAGTATGAAAAGTGGGACAAAGGAGCATGTTATGTAACCAGGAACTTTGTCTGACAGCATCCTCGGGCCTGAACATCAGTGTGTTGGAGTGACTGTGGCTTCAGCAGAGCTTCCTGGTGGTCTGAAGGGTCCAATGTTAGAGTTTCCAGGAGGAGCTGGGACCAGGATCTCAGGGTTCGTCAGTCTGCAGCAGTACTTTGAGCTCAATGAGACTCACAAGAGTGATGTCACAAGTTCTCTGGAGAGGCGGGTGGATGAGAAAGAAAGAAAGAAAGAAAGAAAGAGAGAGAGAGAGAGAGAGAGAGAGAGAGAGAGAGTAAGTAAAATATGCATGAAGGTGGTACTGTAAGCCTAGCGACCTGGACAGGATGTTATAGTATCAGTACTGCTTTAGCAGAGCGGCCATGTTGTAAAATGGCAGAGGAGCACTGGAGGCCGAGTCTCAGTGGGATATGAGTGTGTTCCAGCCATTAACTCACAAGTCTTTCTCTCTGAGAGGAGAGTCTGTTATGTTTAGAATCACATTGTTATTTAAATTTCATATTGTACACAAAAGACCATAGACCAAGATCATAATGTTTTTGATAGACTGTCAATGATATAAGACATGATTTTGATAATTTACAGTTTGTAGCAGAAAACTGGTAAAACGTAATTAGAGAAGCATTTAAAGTAAAGCTGACCAGTCACCTGGACAGTAACGGTGGCTAATTTGGTCTCTGCTGACATTTGAAGCAGCATCCCTAGGTAATAAAAAAGTTTGGATTGTTTTCTTTCTTTTATTTTAGTGTTAAAGTTATTTATAAGGGTTACCGTTACTTGCTATTCTTTGGAAACATTTCACCTCAGCTTCATCCACCGCCTTATTTTATATATATAGTTTTATTTGAGTTGTTTTCTATTTTTTTGTTGCGTCTCCAAATGATCTGGCCAGGCTCTGGGCTCCAACCTGTAGCTGACAAGGTTGTTACTGCCACCTCTAACTGTTTATGATTTGTGGCATATTTGGCTGTCAGGTTGTTTGCATCTTTACTCGTGACTGCTCTCACCTCACGTACCACTGGGCTTTGCCCCCGTGCTGTTGCATTTGTTCGTCATCACAGCCGATGACTTTCTTATTCTGCTCTTTTCATTTTAACCACAGTTCTCTCACAGGGTTATTTCTTATTCACGGTGTCTGCATTTTTCATGGCTACACCTTTTATTATCTCCACCTCTTCATGTGTGTCTCGCACTCATCTCTTCTTCTTCTAATCTGTTGTTGTGTCAGTGCACTTGCTGCAATCGGCCTGCTGATGGGAAAAAGAGCGGAAAAAGAGAAAAGGGAGAGAAAACAGTGGGCAAGATACAAAGATAGGGTATGACACAATGAAAGAAAGACAGACAGTAAATGAGACAGAGAAAGAGAGAAGACATATTTTGGATCAATAGATTAACTGAGTGCTCATGTATTATGCATCTGAGCCCTGCAGCACTTGCACATAAAGGGAATGTTGGGCAGGATTGGCGTGTAAAAGCTTTATAACCGCGGGCCTGTTTACTCAGAGTGTACAAGGGGACCGCTGTCATGCCCAACCGAACCGAGCTGAACCAAGATGAGACAGGGTCTGCCTGGAAACTATCCAAGCCCACCAACATGCAGCCAGGTTCACTGTCAACCCAAACAAGCATTATGTTAAAATTCAGATTAAAAATGTTTTTAAAATATATATATAATGAAGGACAACTACAGATGTCTCAACTCAAAAGAGACAGAAAAGCCACAGTCCTTTATTTTCTTCAAGTGAAATGATATTAAAACATGGAACGTGCAGAAAATTGTCCATAAATTGTTTGCTTATTAACACGTAAACTGACTGCGAAAGATTGCATTCGTTAAGGAGCAAACTGAGTTCATGTTTCTGTCTTGTCTCAGTGTAAAGAATCACTCATATGTTCAGACTCACCTCAGGTTGTAATGTACAAACTATATACATTCGTCATGACTGAATTGAGGTCATAATTAGGCTTTGAATCATGTGTGTTTCCAGCTTGAGGTGTGAATTTAATAAATTAATCAGAAATGTTACTGAGTTTAGTTAATCCAAGTCCAAAAATACCATTTGAGACAATATTGTCTTGAAAATCTTTTACTTTGTTTGCTCTCTTTATATGCCATCATGTTCATTTTACATGCCATCATGTTGTCCAAAAGCTGATGAAATGTACAAAAATACAAACATTTTTTATTACTTTATATAAAATCTTGTTCCATCTCCTTCCTGTGAAAACAGTGACTACATGCTGTACCAGCAGATAAAGAAAAACTTAAAAATACAGCTATACGTTTGAGACTTCCATCCAATCAAACTGCTTTTGTCTTGAGGGATTATAATTAAATGTAAATCATGGGAACAGCGCCATGATTTACATTTAATTATAATCCCTCTGTCTGTACCACCCCAACATCCTGTTTCAACAGAAGACGCATCACATTAAGAAAATAAGATGCTCTCAAAATGCTGTTTCTCTGGAATTTGCAGTTCACATTTATCTGACAATACTAACACCTCCTACATGTAAAAGGTCAGAAGCAATAATCCTCTGATTCTAGAAAGACCATGTTCTGTAATGTGAGGAAGAAAAGGATAAAAGAAGTGCTGCAAAGCTATTATTAGGGATTAAAGAGACTTTATTCACCTCTGGTCCAGCAGCCAGAGTGAACTTTGACCTTCTTAATGCAACATCAGGGGTCTTCACATCACCCTGCTGGTTCCTCTCCTTTCTCTTGAGCTCAACGTTTCTCGACAGCGACGTCCCGACACTCCGCGGAGGGCCAGGCATCAAACAGCTCAGCCCTCCGAGCGTTTCCCCAGAGATCCGCCGCGCTAATTTCCATACAAACAAAATTCTCGGCTCTTCTCTCCTCTGTACTACAAGAATAGAGAGCAGTCGAACAAAGGGAAGACAAGTAAACAAACAAAATGATGTATGAACGTGTCACTGGTATGAGGGGGAAATAACAAGGATTAGAAGAGAGTATGTATGTAAATGAAAATTAATCTTTTTTTTTAACTTCTGTCTCTGGTGTTTGAGACTGGAGGGAGCAGCAGGAAAAGAGGCCGTGATACTCAGAAGAATCAGAAGAAATGTGTCGAAGCTATTTGAAGAAGCTGCATGGAAGGTTTGTTTCAGCTCTGCTCCCACATGATAGGATGACAAGGAAATAACCTTCAAATGGATAAACGACAAGGCTGCATAGGGTGAGAAGAATGACTGCGAGGTGGACAGAGAGTATGGGTCAAGCTCCAAAAATGCTAGATCATACATTTCCCATAATGCAACTCAGCGGCATCTTTTCATTAGACCCTCCCTGCCTAATAAATGGCCACATCGTTCAAACTCCACATTCTAGTCTTTTGCACGTTTTACGTTATAAATTTGTTAAAATCTGTTAAAAAAAGAAACCCAAGCCGAGGTTCCCCTGATGACATCACTGAGATTCCCCTGATGACATCACTAGCTTTTTTTATTTACTCAGACCTGACAAAGCTTCTCTGCAGGGTCACAGACAATATAAATGTTTTTCACAGGCTGAGTACTTCTCACAACGAGAAGACTCATCTCTACGTGTAAAGTTGAGTTCCTCTTTAGTAGTACAGCTGCACTGTGCACACTTAGCCTTCATTAAAATGAGTAAATTCATTTAATTATGCTCGACTTCTGAATAGCTTTGCGTTAGGGAAATATGCAACACATCTTTCCTTTAATGGCATCCTATCAATGCTGGTTCTCCAACCCCAGCATGAACTAAATATTCAAGTTCAAATGCAGTTTTGAACAATGACAATAACATTTGACAATAGCAACTGCAAAATGTCACTGAAATAGATGCAAAGTAACAACTTTTTTTAAAATTGTTGCTCGTTAATTGAAACTGATGGATACTTTAACTCATTGTTACTCCATTTTACAACCGTGTGGTTTCAGTGTCTTAATGGAGCACGATGGGGTGTTATTAACAAGATATTCCGTTTGTATACTACTAATTTGCAACAGCAAATACGTTACGTTTTACGTATTACGTATTTATCATCATAATAAGGAAATGTTGTTCTGGCAAAATGCAAAATGGTCATACTGAACGTATCAGAAAATGTTCACTGATAATAAGGTATTTTATTTGTTTTCCTACGTTTTCCGCTAATAGTCATAGCAACTGTGTTGTATTAGCAACTGGAATACTCAGAGCAAACAGTGGTTAAGAAATGGATTGGGCTTTATAAAACTTCCTACTTTCTGGCGGTTGATAAAGACAGAGAGGGAGTGATGTTTATGATGGCTAATATGATGATGGCTACAGGAACATCTGAATAAGGAGAGAAACCATTTTCAAAAGGAGACAGGAAGAGAGACAGAAAACCGATGAGATGGATCTCAGAGCTGGACTTCCCTCTCTCTTCTTCATTTAGTGAAATATTAATAGTCATTGCCAGAGGCCATTTGTGTGTATGCCCTGTGATATAGATCTGTTGCTCATTGGCTGATCAGGCTGGTTGTGTGTTGTGTGGAGGCATATTCTGACTTCACTGCTGACCCTGATCTTCCATGTAGCCTAAGTTTTCTCTTCTAATAGAACAGACTTGGGTCGGAATCTAAAAATAAACAAATACACGGGTTCGCACACTGCATGTTAGGAGGCGTTGAGTCGACTCAGCACGCAGAGACCAAACAAAGAGGCTTGGATAAAACAGTTCGGCACAGTTTATTCATAGAACAGGTAACTTAGGTTCACGCAGTAACTGGGCTTGAGAGCGCAGGCAGGCAGATAGCGTCGACGTCAGACCAGTGCTGGGGAAACTGAGTCAGGGTGACACTGGTCTGCACGAAGAGGGTGGCGAGGCAGGAGCAGAGCATAGGTCCGGCCCAGGCAGAGATCTCCAGGAGCTGGTCCACGTGAGTCAACGGTACAATCTGGCAATGCTGATGAGGGAGACCAGGACTTAAGTACTGGCAGAGGTGATTGTAAATTGGACGCAGCTGTCGTGATTGAGCTGCCGCAGCCACCAGCTCCAGACCACGCCCCTTGACGTGGTCTGACACATGATATGATCACGTGAACCGAGTCTCTAATGCGACATAGCAGTAGCATATCTTGCGTAGACAAAAACACACACATATATATATATGGGTCGGAATCTATTAAACATTAAATCTTACAATTAAAATTACAATGTTGCACTGAGACTGATTCTAAGCCATCCTGATGTCCTTGTCTCACTCCAATCATTCTGTTCAAACACACACACAAAGATTTGGTGAATATTTTTCAACTTGAAAATACTAAATGTTGACGTTAGCATTTAGCTCAAAGCACTGCCGTGCTAGCATGGCTGTAGATTCTCAGTGTGCTTTATTGGAGGGGAGCGGTTTAAAGAGTTTGTCTTTGTGGGTGTGATGGTTGCTAACTAATGCTTGCTGAGACAGTTCACTTGTTAACCCTACTTCATAAAGATGGACCGGCTGAGTCTGTGTACATGTGAGGGTTTTGATCTTGAAATATTGCTTTAAGCCGGGTTCAGGCTGTAGGTGGGCTGTGCAAAATGTTTGGCTTTATTAAAACTCATGACTGTGTATATGTATATGTTAGGAAAGGATGTCCCCACTGGGAATTGAACCCAAAACCGTGACATTGTTAGTGTCCTGCTCATTCAGCAATACAACCATATATGAATGAATGAATACTATACTGTATGTGTGTGTTGTAAGAGGGGGTATTCAGGTCTCACGTATACCACAGGGCTCCAGCTGGTGCGGGGGGGTCCTTTGTGTCCCATGTACTCCCCCCAATCCCTTGTCTTCACCCCCAATCCCCATACACACACACATCAACGCTACCTCACCTCCCCCTTCCCCTTGACTCCCCCGTCTCCCACTAACAGGATTAGAGGACGGAAGGTGCTCGCTCGGCAGACCTCAGGACGTATATGTATGCGAGAGGTGGTCTGTGTGTGTGTGTGTGTGTGTGTGTGACTGGGGCTTAGTGGGAAAATGCCCTGCCTCATGTATGTAGCTCTGATGGACCCCAAAAGATTTGAGATGGTGGCCCCAAGGGACAAGAGACCCAACTGGGACTGTGAGTCTGCCTATGTGACCATGTGTCTAAGCACGCTGTGTACGTTGAATAAACAGTATATTAAAGATATCAATGATGCATGCATTATGTCTTCACTGTGCTTGTGTACATGCTCAACACTTGATGATTTGATATACATTTCTCTCTCTTCACTGTATACAGTATGCATCTCCCCAAAACACATACAATCAAATACAAAAAAGAAAAACGAAAGAAAGAAAGAACAAATAAAGAAAGAAATTAAATTAAACCCATAACTGAGCTGCTACAAATCTCTTGTAATAGTAAACAACCATAACGGAAAGTATGTAGTCCAGATATTAAACTGGAGACGGTGACTTTACATTAACACATTTTACAAATGACATGAAACTTAAATGTCATTAAAGATGAGGTGTATTTCCTTTCACGCTGTCTGTCTTTCTATCCTAATTCTATCCATAATTCTGTTATAAAATAAAAGACAAATTTAAAAAAGACAAATTTACAATGTACAAAAACCCCACAAGTGTCACAAGTTTTTTGTACGTTGTAAATTTTGTGTATCAGTGTTGCAGCCTCTGGACAAAAAGATAAAACACTACAACATACATAGAAGATATACATATGTACTCTTTTATATGGGTATTTTTTTTATGTATGTGTCATATCCAGTCTTGATACCATGACTGATGTGGCAACACAAAATCGGACTCGAACACCAAGACTGAGTCCAAACAGTCTCGGTCCTGTCAGCTAATTCTGTCAAGAAGGTTCTCATTCTCCATCCACCTCCTCTGGGAAAATACATTTAAAACTTGAGGAAAATTCAACATCCCCTTCCCTTTGTCCCCTCAGCCGGAGCAGCTGTCCCGGTCGTCCCATCTGAAGAGTTCTCTTCACGCTTGTTAGGCCACAAGAGACAAAAAGGTGTGGTTGAATGCACGTGGTTAAGGTGTAACTCTCCCTGGTTTTCATGGGTCTGTGTGTCGTACGTATGACATTGAATTTCCAGTGACACAATGTCACAAGCAGCGTGCTTCAAAACCTGGATCAAGATGGGATGAGGAGATCAGGGAGATAGGGGCCGTAAAAATCCACATGTAGTGTTTGTTTTTTCTGAGTAAATGTGTTGCCTGCAGCGTCTGTCATGAGGAGACGTGCATCACACACCTTGTATCATTAGCAACACACTGTTTGTATCAGGTCACCTGTTACACAATCGTGTGTCTGCAACCAATGCTTAGATAGTGACAGATAATGGATTATTTAAGGGCCCTGCTGCACACACGCTAAGCCAACAGTCAGCTGTCAAGCACTGTTGGAAAAAAACATACAGTTTTTTGTGTTGAGTCTGGTGCTGTTGGCATTAGGCCGTATTCACAAAGAATAGACCAGACAGACCAGCAGACGCCCAGGTGAAGAAGAACTTTGTTTACCTGTAGCACTGTAGCATTAGCTGTAATTGATTAATATTCCACTGTTTACTGAGCAACTGTGAAGATGGAAGAGAGACTGATTACTGTACATCAGCTGTTCAACCCTGCCACGAGGGAGTACAAAGACGTTAATCTCTGTGCAGTGGCTTTGCTTGTATCGGTCTTCAACCGGTGGTTGCTGGTTAGTATCAGACATTCCCACACTGCCGCACAACCCTGCTGCGAATCGCCGCAACGCCTGATTCTGTGTGAAAACGGCCTTAGTCAGTGGCCATTTGGTGAGGCAGTTGGTAAGAGTGAGCTCTCTCATTGGCTGTCTAGCCTGGTGAATTAGTGATTTCACCCACCGAGTGCAGTTTTTCATAATTTTTTGCCTCCACCTTTTCCACTTCCCCAAGCAAAAGACCAAGAACTGACAGAACCGGTGAAAAGCAAAGATACAGCAAAGAAACAGCAAAATCACCAGCACCAGTTGCTACCTTTTTTTTTATCAGACACACTGTCAATTCTTCCAAACATATGACAAGACCATTTAAAGAGTCACATACATAAAAATAGTGGCATAAAAATAGTTGGCAGCTGGCAGTTGGCTGTAGTCTTTGCAGTGTCCAGTCTTTGTCAGCACTAGTTCTTTAAAGTCAGCTTGGTGTTTCAGGGCACCATGACACCCTACTCCTTCTTCATGGTTTGTGGGTTCCTGAGTACTCTCTTTTCAGGAAGAGTATGGTAAAAGGCCAACATATATCAGCCGCATATGACGCACGTTATCACAGCTGATGCATGTTGCCGTGTCAGGATATTCTACTCTCCAATTTCACAATGTTGTTGTGCATCAACACTCCAGAAAAGCAGCAAATGAATCCCATTCGCTCCCTGGATTGACACATCCCATCTATTGTACCTGGAGTAGTATTTCTGTCTGGTGTGTGGCAACAAATGACGCACCACAGTGTCATCAGCAACTCTGTATTGTAACTAGTCACTATTTGGGGAGCCCGGTCTCTCATCACTATTTGGACGTGACAATATCATGATATTGTGAGAATAATTAAACACTGGTGATGAGTATTAAAAAAAGCCATTGACCGTAATCCACACTTTTGCAAAAATCCTCCAATTTCAGTGTTCTGTTTCTGCATGCATTTGAGAACTGCTGCAGATTAGTGGATTATCATATCATCTGTCATACTCTTCCACTGTATAATCATGCAACAGATGTTTCCAGATAAACACAGTAATAATGTGCGACCTATACCTCATGTGTAACTGCAGCACGGGTCCACTTCTTGCCTCTGGGCCCTGGTTTCAGGAGATGCCTACCTGCCAGCGCAGGGTGCATCGGGAGAGCCGACGCTCTCATTACAGCTACAATGAAATAATTATGAATGGTGCGCCGAGACCTCATCACAGGAATATCTATTGTATTATTTATTCAGCCAGTCCCCTGGTTCAGGGGGAGAGAACACATATAAACTTCCAGCCTCGCTCCTCTCCTCCTCACTCAAGCTCCTGTTTGCTGCTCAAAGCAGAGGTGCCCGCTCACTTGCTCGCTCTCATTCTTTCTTTTTTTTGTTGTTTTTCTTTGTTGTTTTTTCTTCCTGAGATGCGGCACAGGGAGCATCCACTGGGGCCCTGAGGCCTTAACACAGTCCGGCCTGCCAGCTGTGGACGCTCTACACTTGCCCTCATCTTTATTTTTTTATTTGCTCTCTTGTTTTTCTGTGGTTTTTTTTCTGTTTTGTTATTTCTCTTCATACAACTGGAGCAACTCAATTTTACCAAAGGACTAAAACAAGAACTAACTGGGATTTGTGGGATGCATTTCATAGACATACTTTGGCCACGGCCATATACATATGTATATGGGTGTGTATATATATATATATATATATATATATATATATTTATTTATTTATTTTTTTCTAATGGCTGCTGATCAACATCCCTCCATCAACTTTGCACTGAAGAAGACAAAGAGAACTACTTCTTTGGTGAAAGGAAGCAGGCAAACGTTGCATGATGGCCAGACTGACTCGTGAAGAGAAACTTTGTTATGCAGAGCACAGAGGGTCATGGAGGACGATGCTGCAGCAACAGCATGTGTGCTGCACAATAGGCCTCATTCAGAGGCAGCGCTGGATGTGTAGGTGGTGCAAGAGATGATGGACAACAAAGAAGGATAAAGAGAGAGAGGGAGAGCAATGGAGTGGCTGGCATGACAGCTGCATCATGGGGATCGGGAGGGAGGCGTCGCCTGGGGCACAACAGGTGAGTGATGCTGCTGCCCGGCTGACTGTCCGGCTGGTTGACTGGAAGCACTGAGCAATGGCTAATTATTACTGATTGGCTGGCTTGGCTGAAGTGCTGGTTGAATGAAGCCTAGTCTTACAAATAAGTAGGTGACGCAAAATTAAAACCAGTGACAGTGGAGTTTGGAAAGAACAGCAGGTCACATTAAACATGAAACTATGAAAGAAGAATCAAAAGCTTAGGGTAATTACATAAGAACGTACTTAACATTATGGAAAGGATCCCTACAGAGATAGACCGTTTTGTTAAAGAGTAAGATCCTTTTTGTTGAACCAGAAACAGAAAGTCTCACTCAAGGAAAAGTCCGGCTCTGAAATCTCGCGAGAGGTTGAGTTGTTGCAGGAAGACGACGGTGGAAACGTGAGTCAGAGTAAGTCAGAGAAGAGTTTAACAAAATAACAATCTGAGCCTGTCAGTGATAAAAACAAGCACTTTTAGTGGACGTACTTTTCACGGGCAATCTGCTGGAACAATTCCAAAACGTTTGGTAACTATTAGTGATTTGGACCTCAAAATTTGTTAAAAAAAAAAAAAAATAGGGCCCAGGTTTAAAAATAACGAATTTTCCCTTTAATACAATTCACCAAGACAAAATTGCCATGCTTCAGATTACTGGACATTTAGTGTCATTGATTTCTACACTTTTGGGAGAATGTTTTTTAAAGTGTTAGCATTAAGCTAACAATCTACCAGGCCCAAAAGAATGATTTTGGCGTCTGTGTTCTTGTTGTTGAATGGGTAAATCAGCTAACAGGCCAATTTCTCTCAAGTCTGATCTATTCCTTCAGTGTCTGTTTAAATTACTGGTTGACCGTCACTCTCTGACCTGTCAGCTGATTGGCTGGAAGGCTCCTGTTGCTGCATGGCCTCCTCGAGTGTCATGTTCAAATGGATCTTGTTTCACCTAGTCAGAAACACAAGTGCTGGAAGTCTGACAGGTTTTTGATGAAACCAGTTATTTTAAAGACAAAATGTTTCTGACAACAAAAAAGAAAGAAAGAAAAAGATATTAAACAAAAACGTGTATTAATCAGTTTTAACCCTTAACATTTAAACTACAGAGACTTTATGCACAGGGCAAGGCTGTTCTCACTAAAGAGGAGCTGAATAAGACTATAGACATCAAGGCGAAAGCAGAATCTGCAAACATTTTTATAATCTATAATAATGGGAGCTTCAGAAAACAAGACAGACTTAAAATGGAGCAGTGTGCAGTAGCCAGACTCTGACAAAAAGAAAAGAGAACACCATACTCTCCTTTTAATGTCTTTACTCTGGCTGCCAGTTTGTTTTAGAATTGATTTACTCTTTACTTTTAAAGCACTTCATGGCCTGGTCCCAGATTATATCTCTTGACTTACTCTCCCCTTATCAACCTGCTGAGGTCCGAGGTCCAGCTGGCTGGTCCAGTAGCAAGCTTTGAGACTGACGGCGGCTGAGCTTTTGCTGTTAGGACACCTCAACTCTGCAATGACCTGAGCGATGAACTCAGACTTGCAAAATCAGTATCTTCTTTTACATCATTTCCAATAACCCACGTTTATCGAAAGGCTTTCATATAATTTCAGTTGAACTTGCTAACACAATAAGTATATATATATATATATATAGATAGATAGATAGATAGATAGATAGATAGATAGATAGATAGATAGATAGATAGATAGATAGATAGATAGATAGATAGATAGATAGATAGATAGATAGAGGTTTACTTATATGTTTGGGCTTTTGCTGCTGTTTTGATATTGTTTGTAATTATACAAATATTTTCTTGGTGTTGTATTAGTCCCTTCTCCTTTTGTTTTCATTAGCTGATCAACATTTTTATTGTTCACTTGGTTTTCTTTATTATTATTTTGTTTGCCTTTTGCAAAGTCCTTCGTAATGGCCAGTCTTAATAAGTGCTTCATCAATAAAGATTATATTAAAAAAAAGTATTACTATTATTATTATTACCACTTTTGCCTTTCATGAGTTTAGGTTTAAGGGGGTTTATATAAAACAAACATATTCATTGTCACATTTTACTTATTTTACAACAAACTCTCTCTATGCTGAGCAGTTCAGTAATTCAGGCATTAATTCAGTATGAGTTCTTATCCCTTAAGAAATAGTAAAAGTTAAAACTCCAATTACAGGACCTTTTCAGGAAAAACGTATCCCATCAGAAAACTCCTTAAGACAAATTAAATTGTCATCTTGGTCAGCTGATTCTTGGAGCTCTGCAGAAACCTCACTGTTGTATTTGTCTTTTATTTATTTCACTCTTGCTGGCTGATGCATCCTCTGCCAGTTAGAAAAAGCAGCGCTGCTTGTTGTGCTCTGCTGGGACAGTTTGGGTGCTGCTTGGGACGCAATGAGCCCGCTCCATCAATAATGCAGAATGTTTCCGTGGTAACTGCCTGGCAACCACGGTCGCAGTGCTCGCATCCTGCATGGGAGAAAGGGAGGGAATGAATGAGAGAGAGGGTAAGAAAGATGATAAGAGGAAGAGACGCACGGGTGAGAGAAAGAGCTTTAGGACAAAAAAAGACAGATTAAGGCAGGAAGAGTGAGTGAGGAGAGGGAGGATGAAAAAAAGGGAGTGAGAGGGAGGCAATATAAGAAAGAGGGAGAGGAGGAAGTAAAAAAAGATGAGGGAAGAGAGACGGAGAGAGGAGAAATGGGAGGGGTGGACTCCCATGGGCATGTGTGTATGTGTGTCCTATAGGCCACCTGTATATCAAACAGTGTGCATTGAAACTCCTCATTATCTGAATGAACAACATTAATACATAGACACACACACACACACACACACACACACACACATCAACAGCAAATGAGCCTGATAGGCTGATAGTGTGTGTTTGTTTTATGTTTGGGTACCCATCTGTTTTCCACAGTATTCACTATCAGCATTGTGTACCTGCAGAGGTAGTGGCCATGCGTGTGTGTGTTGTCCCGTGTGTTTGTGTGTTATTGTAGCTCAAATTTTCGTGATGATCAAATGTCCTCACAGGACATAAGATTCAATATTTTATGGCTATTTCAGTGCAGTTTGGTGAGCTCACATAAAGCAATAATAGAAATATGAGAAGGAGTGTTGAATCTAAGATGGCCGAGCGTCAGTAAACGCATCAACAGGTCAAGTTTTCAAAACAGTCCCTGCTTGCAACTTCAGATATGCACGTGAAAATATTGCAGGTTTGACTAAATTTAAAGGCGACGAATTGTTCAGTGTGATGGATTACCATTTCAAGCAAGTTTAAAGTCTCAAAGTCTGCAAATTGATTTTCAAGGCGTACCGAAATCTTCCAAGAGATATTCCTTCATTTGGTGTTTCGATGATCGCTCCAAAATCTCCCACAGGTATTCAGTTAGGTTGAAATCTGGTGGCTGTGAAGGCCATAGTGCATGTGCGATTCACATCATTTTCATACTCATCAAACCATTCAGTGAGCCCTTGTGCCCTGTATGAAGCATCTGCATTTGTTCATCATTCACTAATCATTTATTCAGGTTTTTTCTTCAATTTGTCACCCACTTGTACATCCAGTAAGTAACAGGTGGCGTATTTGAGCTGTCAATGCTTTCACCTGACTGCAAATATGCATAATCTGGACACACATTATCACCTTTTCCACACGAACTGGCTAAATAAAATAGGCAAAAACATGTCAAACCACCGGCATGACCCTTTAAAGGAATAGTTTGACATTTTGGGAAATACACTTATTCGCTTTCTTGCTGAGAGCTAGACGGAGAAGATTGATACCACACTCATGTCTGTGTGTTAAGTACAGAGCTGGATCCAGGAGGCGATTAGCTTAGCTTAGCATAAAGACTGGAAACAGGGGGAAATAGCTAGCCTAGCTCTGTCCAAAGTTCAAAAATACACCTAGCAACACCTCAAAAGCTTAGTAATTAACATTATATCTAGTTTGTTTAATCTGCACATAAACAGAGATGTAAAAACATCAATTTGTGGTTTCACAGAGGAGAGTTGTAACTATTTCTTGGCAAACAGTGGCCATGTCAACCAGCGGAGACTCTAAAGATCGGGGCAAATCTGTGTGTGTGTGTGTGTGTGTCGCACAACTTCTCTATGTATTGATGTCTGTGTTTTTGTTTACATCTGAGACCATGAATGTGTGTGTGTGTGTGTGTGTGTGTGTCCATCCAGCAGGCCAGCGGTCAGTTAGAGATTCTCCCTCTGTGTTTAAAACATTCATCACTCCCCTCCTCTCCTCATTTGTACCGGTGAATTATTAAACGCTCACCTATTTTTCAATTATTCAAATGGTAGATTTCTGCCTTTTTTTTCTTGTCTTATTTCATTAATCTGGGGTTTACAGGCAGATCCACCTTCTTTTTCATCATCTTAATTCTCCCTTGTCACTTCTCCTCTAACTCATTTAAATCTTCACTTTCAGCCTCATTTGAAGATATGAGGCACCCTTGAGAAAGCTTAAAAAGGCCTGATGACTAAACCTGTCATTTAAGTTCTGGTGACCACTTTAAACTCTCTCGACCTCTGCTGGATAGTGGATTGGGACTCCTCAGTCTCTCTCTCTCTCTCTCTGGTGAGTCGGTACAGTTGGACGGGGATTCCTTCCTCCCCTTTCTCCCTTTCTAAAACATGATTAATACTTGATGCTGCGATGATAGCTATCCCTTGTACGGTAGCATTTGGTGGAAGCTGGAGACTATGGGGAGATGTCACTCTGTGTGTGTGTGTGTGTGTGTGTGTGTGTGTGTGTGTGTGTGTGTGTGGAGTGGTTTTTATACAACTTTGTCTGGGTGATTAAGGCCACATATTATTGATTGGCAGACCCCTTAAAGTGCAACATCATCATAAATAATTCTTCTGCCTTCCAGAATAAACTATCACCTTTGTTGGCCGCCCTGACAGTCTCCCATTGAAGAGGGAATGCATTTTTTATGTTTTTACTTGACCTTAATTTAAGTTGTACAAGAGCGATTTCTTATTTACGAGCTCTGGCGGAAATCAACAGATGTGCAAACCATTTAAGGCACCCAGTTTGTGTGTGTGTGTGTGTGTGTGTGTGTGTGTGTGTGTGTGTGTGTGTATGTATTCACTAGGAATATTCTGTACATTTGCTAACTTACATTTTACCACCAAGACACTGAATGGATCCCCTGCAGCTTCCCCAAAACTGCAGTGATATTTGGCCTTTTCACTTGGAAATTTAAAGTTTTATTTCTCAACATGCACTGATCACATTGCTGAGGAAACCCAGTCAGCAATTCTTCCTCAGCTTTTCAAACTAAATACAAATTAACAGATAAAGGATTCACATCTATAAACTCTAATGTGGACTATAACAGTGCTTTGATTCTCTGAATAAAACACTAGTGAAATTCAAAATGATAATTTCAGTTTTAATTTCTGTGGATTGTTTGTGCAGTATAGGCTACAGTATGACGACAGTTTTTACAACGATACATGCATACATACATACAAGTCATGATAGACGTGTCTTTATTATGCCATGATTCCCCAATGCAGCAGCCACAAGACAATGACTTCCCATGAGAGAGTATAAATATTTAAAGTTAATGTTGTTTTCATTCATGTTTTACCATCTGCGTAGTCAGACGTTCAGGAATGATGGGTATTTTAGGAAAGGAATTTGTCTACAGCTTTACAGGAGAATATCACGTGAAAGAAGAGTTGTGTGTAAAATGCTGCTTGCCATTTTACACACAAGTAGGATGAGGTATATTTAAATAGTTTTCTTGCATTGTGTGTTGTTCTGACATTCACCAACACTGTCAGGAGTTTGACTCCCACCGATCCTAAAGCTTTCAGGGATTGATTTATTGCCTTTGATACCTAAAAATAGAGTGTGCAGTAATTACTAGTGGAAGAAATGAAAATATGTATAAATGACCTCTGAATTGGATTTATTATTATTATTGGATTGATTGCTGCAGCAGAGACAGTTGTGTGTGTGATTTAAGAAAGAAGCAAGTGTAACATTTGCAGCAGTGTTTTTAGACACTGTATGGCAGCATCAGTTAAAGTCAGAGGGGACTGTAAGACATTTCTACAGGCTTCCAACTACAGTTTTTTACATTTTTGTAAAATTAAACACTGCAATATTTAACTGCTATTTCCTGAGTGTGTAAATGCAATTCTGAAATATGAATATTGGTTACTTATTTGAAGCTCAACGACAAGTTTACACTTTCTTTCTCACATTTTTTTAAACTAATAATGTATGAAATTTTCCATCCAAAGTTGCCTCGCTTTTTGTGCTCCATTGCTTTCCAGAGCAGCCCATTTGACTGTTATCGGCGTTATCATCACACATCTGTCCCCAATATATCGGCTAGTAGGTCCAGGAGGCTGCACCCATTAATTACAGTGAGCCAATGCAGCGTGTTCAGGTGACGTAGTATAAAGAGCGACAAAATCCGCAGGGTGGATGGGTCAACAAACACAGGACTTTGACCCAGGAGGCCAGGGTTCGTGTCCTCTGTGAAACCAAAAGTCAGCGTTGACTTATTTAAAGTTTTAAGTGACTTACGTCATGTAACGTACTTATTTAACCCAAACCATGATAATTTTGTTGCCTAAACCTGCATCTTTATGAGACCCCAAGGGGCATGACATGAGTGATAAACCATGTGAACAGATGATAACGGTCTTCTGAGTCTACTGGTAGATGTAGCAGGCTCCTACTAACCCATATCTCTGAGGCTTATAACCACTGATAACCGTTCAATAGAGTGATAACATTCCAAACGGGTGTCCAGACAGGCACAGGGCATGTTAAATATTCAGCATCAGGTTATATCAATGAACTCTTCTGCAGCTGTGCTCATTCATAGTTGTGTTAGGAAAAACATCGCTAAACTAAGAAATTAAAGGTGGTCATGCAAGACTTTGTGGTCATGATGATAATTTGCAGTCAGCTGTAAATCGGGCCAAAAGGTGAGAGGGAAAAGCTTTTCTCCAAAGAGCTCTGGACTTCCAATATGGCTGCTGGAGCGTGCATCACGTCACTTAAAAGCTTTCTCTACAAAAAGCCAAACACACACACACACACACACACATGTTCAAACAGAAGCAAACACATACTAACCGCACACAGAGGAGCAGATATAGAGAAAGAGATGGGCTGACGGGGGGGGGGGGGATGAATGAGGGATAAAAGCGACCGGAGAAAAGTGTCTCTAAGCGTTTTTCTGCATGTGAAGTCAGTCCCTCGGCCTTCTGGGACGCTCTGCTGCCTGTTTGATGCCTTTGAGACGGCCTCATCCATATTGCATCGTCTTTACCATGAGCTCTGATCGCTCCTCATAGGGACATAAAGGAGCACAGAGAGAGGAGGTGGAGGGAGGGTGGTGAGCAGGGTTGAGAACAGAAGGGAGGAGAAGGGGAAGGAAGACAGAAGAAGGGGAAACGAAGAAAAACTTATAAGGGAAGAAGAGAGGAAGCGACGGCAGGACAAATTGGGAGGAACGGAAGGAAAGGAGGGAGAGGTGAGAATTCAAAAGAGGGTGAAGGGGAGGGTGAGTAAATGGAGATGGGAGAAGAAAGAAGGAGGAAAAGAAGGAGGGATAAAAAAAAGGAAGGATGAAGAAAACTAACACAAGAAATGGAAGATTCAAAAACAGAGAAAGAAAGGGAGATGCTTTTATGCTACATGACACACCCGATTCTTGAGTCATCTTCCTCTAACCTGCCTCACACACACACACACACACACACACACACACACACACACAAACCCATCAACCTCCTGTCCCTCTGCATTAGGAGCTGCCTGGGGGCATGCGAGGCAGAGAGATACTGAGAGAGCGAGCAGAGTGGTGGTTGGGGGGATCGGCCTGTTAAGAGCTATCATTTAAATAAAGGTTAGCTGAGGGAGCGAATGGGAGCAGCCTGGGTGGGGTGTGTGTGTGTGTATATCTGTCACATGACATAGTATGTACATTGAAAGAGTTCTTTGTTACTGTAATAACCCCCCCCCCCCCTTCACACTGGCCATGAAGTGATTCCTTTCTAAGACAACTATTGTTTTCACAGAACGAGGACTGTGACTTGTCCCCCGTCTCTTACAGCATTCAGGTGAAGTTATGAGGCTTCAGCCATCTGATTTAGCCAAATCAAGCGGGCGTTGTCATCCTGGCAGCAGCACATATTGCTGCTGTTGTGTTCTGGCAAAAAATCTACATGTAACTAAGGATGTATCCCTCTGTTGCTGTCATGGCTGTGGCCAGGATTTTACTAAATACTGAGGTCATGAGTCCTAATTCCCCTAATGCAACCCTACCAGGTAGCTAGCACCACGCTACCAGACGTTTTTGACTGGGCAGTTTTTGTTTAACTTGCCAGTTATGTTTTCTGTGAACTTTATCTTCCAGCAACAGAACAATAAAGTTAAATTTATAGTCTAATGACGCTGCCAGGAATATAATTCTGGTGGAGAAACAATAAATCCATCCATTAAGTTTTGATTGATAGAAGTAATTTTTTTATGCCAACTCTTCCTAAGGTGATTAACCCCCCCACACACACACACACATTCCCAGAAAATACAAATGACATCAGCAAGGAAACGCTGTCTGTGGAAACACAAGGAGGGAATTTTGTATTAAAAACAATGCAGCTTTGGAAGATACCCACTCGATTCATCGAACTCAGACTGCTGAAGCATGACCGATTTTTGTACAGAACAACGTTTATTTCCCCTCATCTTTTACAGCAAAGTCCTGCTACGACGGGATGGCTTCAACGGCCAGTATGACAGATAGATAGATAACTTTATTCATCTCCAAAGGGGGAACTGGTTCGGTCACTCGTACACAGTAAAAAACAAAAGACACACATGTACAGACACATCACAACACATGACATATGAAATACATACCACCACTACAATACTAACACTAAGACACAAACTAACACATATTCCAGGAGGACATTAGTGTAGCTCAGCAGCAAATACAACTGATCCATTAATAAAAGGCCACATTCAAACTGAATATGGTTTAAAAGAAGAGGAGGAATGACAGTGACCAATAACATGAGCATGAGCATGTAAGTAATTTATTAAGATACACTTGAAAAATGTGAATCTATCCTGTAAAAAAGGCAGGCAAAAGTGGCCCAAATGAGATTATTTTTTTTGCTCATATGTGACTCAGATATGGTTTTTCCATAACAGTGTAAACAGCACAAATCACATGGAATTTGATCTTTTCAATTCTGATTTGGGCCACTTTCATATGTGGTCCTAAATCAGATACAGGTCTGATTTTTTGCAGTGCGACCTCAGTCTGAACAATCATATCAGCATTAATGCAACTTTAACGTCACTCTAGATCAACATTCGTCACACTTCTGCGTTGGCGGGAGTCACTCTGTGAATACAAACATGAATTAAATTTAAAATATGGTTCTCTTTCTCCTCTTCAGGAATTCGCTGACTTCCACTGCACATCAACTTATTAATGAAACCGTAAACGCCGACTTCAGTGGCCTCCATGTTTACTTCTGTACGACAGCGTGCTGCGTGTGGCGTCTGTGTTATTGTTCTTTTGCACATGCGGGTCAGTTCAGGACTGTGACCAGTTCACACTGGAATCTGATATTGGCCACATTTAAAAAATAATGTGAACAGCCAAACAAAAAACAAATCGGATCTGAGCATAAATCCGAATTGAGCGCTACGGCTCAGTGTGAACGTAGCTTTACTCTCTTATGTTAATTATTGTTTGTTGTTCTTTTTCATGGAAATAAAGTACACTGAAGTGAACTCACATGAGAGAGAGAGAGCGAGAATAAGAGAGCGATAGAGAGAAGGAGGGAGGGAGGGAGGGATGATGGGTTCTTTAGTGGTCCTGTGATCTCAGCCACCAGTTCCACAGCTGGTGCACCAGCAGGCAGCCCAGCCTGGCCATATGCTGCCTGGGCTGCTCCCATTGCTCCCATTATCCTCGGTGGAGCCCCCCCCAAAAAACCACCACCACTACTATGCTCTCACCCCCCTCCACCACCACCACCACCACCGCCACTTTTAGCCCTCACGACAACTATTGTGGTGCAAAACAATGTATATACTTTAAAGTGTACATACTCTATGTATTTCTATATAGCCTTCTTCAGGCTTGTACTGCAGCAGAATGCCTTTATAATTCCATTTGTCTATTTTATTTTAGACACCGGAAAAGTTCTTGTGTATGCTTGATACTGTCCTCACCAGAAAAAAAAAAACGGCACGTTGACAAGGCACTGACAAACGATGATGTCTTGTTAAAAGGGGCATCAGATCAGAAAACACTCATACTGGTCGTTTTGGGATGCAGTTACAAACAATATTTTTCATTTACTTTGAAGAACTTGTAAGTTTGGTCCAAAAACTCTGAAGTGCACTCACTATCTTGTATTTATCATATCGTTCTTACTGCTTCACGCTCTTGAAGGTGGGGGGACTCCTGCAGTGCTCACGCATGTACGAGTAGGACTGAAACGTAATCTTATTACTTATATCAACATATTATCATATGTATATAACCATATTAATCTGTTAATTTTTTTGGTTAATCAGTTTTTAATTTTCTTGTTTGGTCCCGTCAACAGAGTAGTAATTTTAAAACCCTTTTTAGAGTGACATCAAACTCATAATGCCAAGCTAGTCTCTAACTAGCATGTGATATTTTTATATGCAGACTGAAGCTGACCTAAGTATTTAACGCTCTTTCTCTTTTCACTAAGATCATTGCATTTACTCATTTTAAGGATAATAAATGTTCTCATATTCACACTTTGTCTTTCTCTTACGTGTTTTGCATGTATCTGCTGACTGACCGACTTTAACGGCGTTTTTGCAGGGTCTCTGCTGTAAAGCTAATCATTCATCAATAAACAATACAGTTAAAGATATTTATTAGCTCAAAGGAAAACTGAAAGAAAAACTGGTTTTGGGGAAACTAGCTTATCGGTTTGGAGACGAGAAGACAGACATCATAATCCATCATTCACACAGTGTGTCCCTAGTGTGTCATTGACACTTGAGTGGACAATTTGTTGGAGACTCTCCAGAACAATGACAGGACTGATCATCAAACAACCTACATATAATTCTGCAATTAAGCAGCATGATGTTCTTATGCCACCACAAACATTTATTTATTTATTTTGGGGGTGTTATACAGAGTGTCTGACTTTGATTCTGATTCAGAAACCCCAGTACGAGTCCTGTCTTCTACCAACAATCTTTTTGTTTTTTAACCATGAAGATGATCTTTCTGTAATCATGTTTCTCCTAAAATCTGGAGAAAATGGGAGAAGTGGGAGGATATCCTGTCAGGACAGACATTTTTCCAGTGTTGCTCTCTTTTTCACCTCGAGCCATTTTCAGCCACCCTTCAGTGTCCCCTCGCCCTCCCTGTCAGCGTTTACCCCCAGGCTTTTCTCAAGTCTCATAGCCCTCTTACCCTCTCTACTAGCCCTCCCCCAGCTACATTACAACCACCCCCCCAGGTCTCCTCCCTCATCCTTACCCTCACCCTCCCTTTCCATCTCTCTCTCTCTCTGTCTCTCTCTCCCGTCCTGTGTGGGCCCCTGTCAGCAGCTCGGGGTCAGCTACAGTTTCACAATTCCTGCTCTCACTGCTGTCACCTATTTACTTAGCTGTAACCCCCCCTCCACACACAAACACACACACACACACACACACACACCAAGCCACATAACCATACCACCGATGCTCCCTCTGCCTTCATAATTGGCTTCCTTCAGTCTTTGTTTCTTTGTACATTTTTTTCAAACGTATTGTTCTAGAAGCCGTATCAACATTTTTTAAAATTCTCATTTTTTGACACGTTGAGTGGAAGTTTGTCGTTCGATAAATGACGTCATGACGGAGATGCGTTAGATGAATGATGCTGAAAATTTGGAGTGTTGAAAATTTTACTCTAGCTAGTAGGTCAGAGGAGAACTCAATCATATGTGAGCATTTAGCAAATATGTTGATTAAATCTCAATAACAGTTTTTTGATCTCACAAAGCATTTAAATCAGAACATTTTAAAGTGAAGTTGCAAACAAATGTATTAAAAGTTTTTTTGAGAGATTCAATCAAACTGATGAACAAGGAGTTGCCAACCAAATTCTGTTGATCATTCATTTCTCAACTGAGGCATTTAAGTCACAATTAGAATAACATTTTCCTATTCGTACCTTTGCTCATTTTTTCATGTAAGAAAATACAGCAACAATGCCAAACCAAAAATCCATATTTTTCATAAGTTTGTAATATTTCTTTGACACACTCAGTTTCTTTTCCCTTCTTCCCCCTCAACAAAAACTGCAACGAAACAGAGTTTTTGTTTGGCTTCCTGTTTGGCTTCCTGTCTAATATCCCAGTGGTTTAATTCCTGCCCTAACACAATATTTCAGCAGAAAACATCACATTTAGGTTTAGCAACATGCTCTCAAATGCAATTTCACTGTTTTTGTCCTGGTAGTAGCCATGTCTCATCCGTCTTATCCGGCTCACACAGTCTGGAAAAAACCTCATTAAACAAAGCACATGGAGTAACAAGGTCTTTGGTAATCCTGACGCAGCCCTTCCATTGGCCATGCTCATGACTTTTGTGGTTGATGAGACAGATTTGAATGTTGTGTGGAAAAATTGTCAGGACAATAAGTTGTCACGCTTCATATCTTCACTGTACAGGAGTGAAACTGGATTAGCGGACTGGCAGTTAGTCCTCATTACATATTGATACGGCAGAACATACTGTAAAGTGTGTATTAAGTATTAAGCACTTTAAATTTTTCCCACTCTCCAAATTTGTGAGTCTTTAATGTTTTATTTACTTGGAGCTAGTGAGTATGATAATTTCTGCCTCTGCTGTGGGGAGTTGGGGTTTCTCGTGTCACACACTTCTGGGTGGCAGTGTTGTGTTGCAGCATACACACACACACACACACACACACACACACACACACACACACGTATGGACTGGTATGCACAAACACAGGAGGAAATGCGTAAACACTGATCTGGTCACACATAAAATCAATACGCATACATAATGCTGTTGCTTGTGAGTTTTATTTCTCAGAGGCAGAGCTGTTCTGGATACAGGAGCAATCCTATTGGAGGAGTTAAACTCCAGTGGGCGGAGCCAAACAGTGATTTGGCTAAGCAGCATCACAACCACTTTGTTTGGAGTCACAGTGCCCAGCAGGTGTTGAAGTGATTTACTTGTTCCTTTACTTTTTTTTGCAGACAAATTCACAAGTCAAACTCTCGATTTAATCTTTAATAGCACAAATTTACAGTCTGTTATCCCATAAAACATGTTTATGCAGACCGCCCTCCCCAAAAATACGTCCATATAGGTCGTCTGTGCAAGCAGCTTATTACGACTCATATTTACGTTTAGTGTTAGGCGGCGACCTCTAGTGGCCTTGGTAATTATGACGGGAGCAAAGGACGATGTCAGGAGAGGTAGTATAGAGAGCAATAAAGTCCGCGTAGGGTGGGGGCCGGGGTGGATCGATGGATCCTGTCCTGTGTGAAACCAAAATGTTGACTTATTTAACATTTACATCAGATCGCAGCGTTAAGTTACGTAAGTTAAGTTATGTTAATAAGACACGTGACATAAGTCGTAAGTTATGTGGCGTAATGTAACTTAACTTACAACCTAACCTGGTGTCCTAAACCTAAACAAACTGCAACTGTTTCACAACGTTAACCACGTTATAACCACGTCACAACGTTGTTTTGTTTTGTTATTAGCAAACAACATATTCTTTCATTAGGTATGAGGATGTGTTGTGTTTATGGGATGTCAAAGGTAAGTTGTGTTTAACAAGCAAAATGCAACATATAAGTCAAGTTAATTTTATTTATATAGGCCAATATCACAAATCACACATTTGATTCAAGGGTCTTTACAATCTATACAGCATGTGATATATATTGTTTTTAATATACAGTAAGTGCTGAGGACAGGTGTTCATGGGAACATTTTCAAAATGCACTATGGGTGGAGATAAAAGACCAGTGCATAGAAACATGCTTCGTATATATAACCACATATTATCTCAGTCTAAAATCAAAACAAAACTGCATTAAACCCAAGTGGCTCATTCAGATTAGACTGACTCTCCCACATGAAAATGCGCAGCACACACACACACACACACACACACACACACACACACACACTTTAATACATTCACAGGGACTTACAACGTACCTGATGCTGCAGGCTGTGGTTTGCGGGGTCGGGCCTCCTCCTCTTCTTCACACCACACAGGATGCAGCAGCGGTCAGTGTTTGTTTGGTTCAAACAGCACGACAACAAGGTCGAGTTTCAGAGAGGAGAGGAGCAGAGGGGGGGTGGGGGGGGATAAATATGACACCTCTTCTCAGCATCCCTCCGAAACTCCAATACAACACACACACACACACACACACACACACACACACACCTTTGTTTACTAAACATTCCACCTTTGAAATATTTATTAGAGTTGGGAGTGTGTGTGTATGGGAAGTTGCCCAAGAGACAGCCAACTAAAGGTGATAAGTGTGTGTAAAAGAGAGAGAGAGAGAGAGAGAGAGAGAGAGAGAGAGAGAAAGAGAGAGAGAGAGATAGAGAGAGAGAGAGACTTGTGTGAGAAAGTGTGTAAATGAGCATCAGTTCAGTTCACAAGCAGGTGTGTATATATAGATATATATTTAGTTAATTTGTGTGTTTTCACATGTGTGCATGGGAGGACTTTTTTGAACATGGACATACAGTGTGTATGTGAGCATTTGTTCATGCTCTTAGGCAGTGTGTGTGTGTGTGTGTGTGTGCGTGTGTGCGCAAACTGCAGCCTGTACCTCAGCACAGATCAAATTGTAAATCTGCTGTAGTTCAACATATCCAGACTTCTCAGAAGCATCGAAACATACATTTTCATAGAAAACATACATGAGAAGCTTTTTTTTTTAACTAGCAAAAACCCAAAGAGCACAAACACAAAGCAAACTAAATTATTATACATTCTAGGAAAAGAACATGGCGGTGTTGTTTGCCCTCAGTGATACATAATATTTACATTTTAAGTCAAATGCATTATTTGCCTTTCAGTTCCTTTCATTTAATTTTCAAAAGCTATAAACATGACAGAGAACATACACTGCACTTTTTTTTTCTTTTTTTTCTTAGTAGACAATAGCATGTAAATTGTTTTAATCAGTTCATTACTTACAGATTCCTTATTTGAGTATTTTATGCTACTTAATTCTTCTCCTCTATTTTATTTCAGGCGCAAATATTGCAATGTTATATTACATGTTCTGACTCCAGGAGGACAAGTTATTATTGGAGTGTAAATCAATAGGAAAACTGGATCTGTTCAGATTCTGGAGAGCCCAAGGTCACGCTGAGGTCACAGGTCATAGAGCTCCACATGGGATGTAACTGGAGATGGGAGCTGAGGCAGGTCAAAGGTCAAACATGACCAGAAAGTGGCGACAAATTGAACCTCATTATCTTTTCTGTTTTGTCACTTCCTTCTTTCATCTCCTATGCATTGAAGATTGGTTCATTTTAAATGTCTATCTTGATTTCTAAAAGGCTCGTCAAGGGCCTGAATGTAGTTAGCTCACACTTTTAAGCACACACACACACACACACACACACACACACACACACAGTCACTATCTCTCGCTCGCTCTCTAATCACATTTTGTTTCATTGTTTTAATTTGCCAGCCCTTCCATTTCCCTCCTCGCTCCTGATTCTCATTGGACAATGAAATCGGGAGTAAAGTGGGACTGATCCTCATAAATCATTAAGCAAGGTTTGTTTTGCCTTGCGAATGTAATTAATACATAATTAATATTTAAAGATCGACTCGTTTATCAAATTTAATTTTCTCCACCGCAACAGATGCAAGGGAACGAGGAAAACAAACAAATGGAGGTGTTTTTTGGTGTTTTTTTCTTTTGGGGGGGGGGGAGGCTGAGATGGAGAAAGTGAAGAGAACGGAAAATAAACAAAGGAGGGAGGGGAAGAGAAATTACCACTAATGAGGCAGAAATGAGGCGGCGTCTTAATTAGCCGACAGGTTGCAGCTTAGTCCCAGAGGCGGATGAAGTTAACGCAGCATCTTTGCCAAGTTGTAAATGGGTATTATAAATACTATAATCATATAAATACATTTTGACTTGTCCTACCTTGTTACCTCGTCCTAAACTGATTCCACTATGTGTTCAACCATTTATCAGTTTATCAGGATTTATTTTCAATAGAGACAGATGCTCAAATTCAAAATGAAAAGAATATTGATCATGTAATTCAAAACATTTTTTTTTTAAATTTTGACCGCATGAACTTAAGATCACAGTCAATCCTCCAAAATCTGCTCAATCTACTTTGATTTATCCTTCCTCGTCTCTGTCTCTCGCCCTCCCTTTCTCCTCGTCCTCACTCGTCCTTTTCCTCTGGAGACTGTCATGAGAGCGAGGCGCTCTGCGCTGTTAAGTGGGACCACTTTACCCTGTCAATACATTCAATAGAGCGCTATTCACCTAAGCTGTGAGGGGGGATCCTGGTGAGCAAGAAAGAGACGAAAGATGGGAAGAAAGAAGGAAGAAAGAAGGACACACAAATATATAAAAAGGAAAGAACTAAGAATCAAGTGAAAATCAAAAAGAGAAGGGATGAGAAAAGAAAGAAAGGACAAGGGAAACAAGCAGTTTAATGACAATAATACAAATTCAGAACTTAATACATTTCCTTCATTATAGCATACAAACACTTCACGGCGCAGAGCATGATGGGATACCTGTGCAGCAGCAAGAGGGGCGGAACTGGTCAAAGTCAAAGTTTGTGAACTCGCTAACGAGTGCGTCTCCACATCTGGAGAGTCCAACACATTTGGACAGACAGGAGATGTGCAGCACTTTAGCTGCATCATTACAGCCAGTGTGAAACTTGATATTATATCTGATATATCAGACGATTTCTTCTGCAAACCTGTGAAAATTGAGTTACATTTTACAAGAACAGATCATTGTTAGCTACGACCATGTTCCAATCATTAGGTTATAGGATGTATTGTAGGCTGTTGTACAAAAGCAAAGGTAGATTTTCAGAGCCACCAAAATGTTTAATATGCAACAGATGTGAATTAAAAGTATAATAAAAACATGCTCAAAGTGCTCAAAAATGCTATTCAACTGCAGTAACAGAAGTGATGTGAATTAGTTTCTTCTTGCACCTTCAGAAATGAGTAGAGAAGGTAGAAAGAAGACGGACTGAAAGAAAGAAAGTAAGGAAGGAGCTTTTAACAAGAGATCAAAGAAAAACACCAAACAGGACAAATTATGTTAAAACATGGAAGAAATGACACTAAAGAAAGAAACTGCAAAGAAATAAAGAACAATAAAACAAACACATCTGCCTTCAGACATGTCTCAAAGTCCCTGAATGATGACATGACGCATCTGTTTAGCATGCTTTATGTCTGTGCACATGAGTGTATGTCAGAACAGAAAGCCTCTCTCTCTCACACACACACACACACACACACACAGACTCACACACTCCTGGGCCCTCTGATGAAAGCAGTTCCTGGCTAATGGGGTTAATTTCATTCCACTGCTCTCTGCCATGTTGAGGACAATTAGCCCAGAATGGAGTTGTGAATATTTAATGACATCCACAGCAAGGTACAGAGAGAGAGAGAGAGAGAGAGTGAGAGAGAGAGAGAGAGAAAGAGAGAGAGAGAGAGAGAGAGAGAGAGAGAGAGAGAGAGAGAGGAAGAAACAAGGGAAACCTGGGGTGAAGGAGTGAAGAGTCAAAACAGAAAAAAGAAGAGAGAAACGCCTGTCAGTAGGAGGAAGAGGGATGACACGATAGCCTTCTTTGCTGCTTTCACCTCAGATTTAAGAAAAGCCTGTTGCCGGACATCAACATCAATAACGTCGGATTATGTTCAATGACAAAACTTTTTTACTTCAAAGAGAAGTGGATGGTGATACACAGCGATCAAGCTACGATAGATTCCTCCGTTCAGGACTGTCAACTTACTATCTGTCAAATCAAATATCTGCCCAAATTTGCACGTTCACCAAAGTTGAACTAGATGCGAACAATTTGTGTGGATTTGTCTTTGCCCCCATGAGCAAATGTTCGCAGTGATTCCAATGGAAACCTTCTCCATTTTAAAGGCTGGTGTGACCAGGCCTTTAGAGACTAATTATGATTTTGAGCACCCCCTGTATGACTTGGATGTCCAACATGGTCGACACATCCTGCTAACTAATGCAGTATGCAGAAAACTTTTACCTTTTTCTTTCTTCACTGACTGCACTCTGTCATTCCTAACTTATTTAATTGCTCTCTCATACTTGAATTGAACCCTCTCTCATTTACTCCCTGTTTTATATGCTCGCTCAATCAATTATTTGGTCGGTCACTCATTTATTTACTCATTCTCTCTCTCACTTACTTTTCCTTCTGCCTCTTTCTCTCTCACTACACTTTTTTTTTCTCTCCACAACTTCAGTCTCATCTCAGTCACTCTGACTTAACAGAGCTGAACCTACTGAAAGGCTAATACTTCCTGTGTTGAGGCGTCAACAGTAACCACATTACTTCATACTTTTGTTCAATTAGGCTCCATTTTCCCAGAGATCACAGTGTCTTCTGTGGACAATCTGTTGTTAAAGTTTAAGTCTGTTCATCCACGGTGGCTATGGCGCGTCATGCTAACTAGCCCGTTTCCTCTTCTCCTTTTGTTTCAGTCAAGCTTGAAATTTAAAACACATCTCTTCCTTCAACTCTTCATTTAATGGTGAACTTTACAATACCTTTACCCTGAAGTAGAAGTTTGAGCAGGGGAACCCAAGGACTGCTCGACATCGGTATTTGTACTTGTACTTTGAGGTATTTGTTGACTTCTACCACCAGAGTTGACACAGACTGAAGAAACATGATCAATTTATACAACTTTTCAGCACTTCGACTTCAACTTCGAATGGACAGAAAGGAGAGAATGAAGAAATGGAGAGTTGTTTACCTTTTACTCCACAAGGGCATCGTTGCTCTTATTTACGAGTATAACTTCTGTCACCTGTGGACTCGACAGAAGCAAATTCACAATTACAGTGAATGCGAGATGGCAGATTGGCAGGCAGACTTCTGATCAGCTGGACCATTCGGTTTGTGCCCTGAGGTGACAAGTGTGATGGCTACACCGTGGCCTGTCGATCAAATTCAGCTCCGGCATCCACGGCTTCCACAGCGAAAGACAGAAAACAGGACAAAACACAGATGCCGTGCAAGACCCTTCATTGGTTAATTGATCCCCATCTGCCAATCAAATGTCTGAATTATTAATTGAATAGATGACAGTGTTGAGGAGGAGATCTGTGGAAAGAGTCACATTGACTGGATGAGGAGCTTGGATGCTGATGGGTTGTTATGGTGATGAGGGTTGTTATGGCGATAATGGAGGGCTCATCATTGAACAGAGGAAGGTATTGATTGCTTTTTTGACAGCTTTACTGCCTCTCAGTGTCTGGGTGTAAAAGATTATATTACATGTTGCATTCCTTTTTATTTTACTAAAATGACTTTGTACAAACAGCTTTTATACATTTCCTTTTATTTTATTCCCATAGTCCTTGATTTTTCTTCTTTTATGTAATTTTACAGCTACTTTGGCAAGTTGATAACCTGATCTTTATCTTATTAGCTTTACTTTACTTTATTGTTTCATATTGTACCTGTTTTAAAAAGTATTATGATAAAGCTGCACTAAACAAAATGTATTTAAAATGTATCTGTCTTATTAGCATAAATCATGAATTGAATGATGAATGTAATCATAAGAGTCAAATATGAGCAGGATTCCAGGTATCATCATCTCGTGGCAGGTTTGGGTTTGCTTGCTGCAAGTTTTACTGCCCCAGAGTACACAATTGCAAAATATAGTACAAGAAGGAGTTTCTCAACACCAGTGATTCAACAAATGTATTGGCCATTGGCTTTCAAGACATTACTGAGACTCACTGAGATAAAAAAAAATCTAGCATAAATGACAAAATAAATCATAAACACTTCTTCAGTGGTTTTTTTTAAGATGGTCTCCATGTAAGTCGGTTTTGTGAGCCTCTCATTTAAAATTTACAGTTGCCAAGCTCATTCACTATGAAATCTAAAGAAACTTGAGCGGAAGATTTGGCTGTAGCAGGAATTGAACCACTGACATTTCAGCTACAAGACAATCTCGTTATTGCGCCCATTTTGCCAAGAAACTCCACTTGCTTCCCTTGAGCGCTTCACCCAGTCAAACATAAACCTCAATCCTCCAAAGTCAACTCCAAGAATTTCCCTTCATTTTGCTTTCTAATACAGTGATTTGAAATGTTTAGAGGTGCATCACCAGCAGTTTGGCTCAGTCTCACAGTCATTAAAACATTTAATTCAAGTAGAAAACAATGTAATCCTTCATTTCTAGAAGAAAAATATGGACAATGACAATTCCAAATGGTGGAAGAAGGCATTTCTCCAGATTTGGAGTATTTTTTAACTGCCCAGATGACACAAAACAGTTGTCATTCAAATGTAACTTTTTAGCCTTTCTACCACATGAGAACAACATTCTGGGGTAAACACAGTGACTTTGGAAATAAGAACCTGCTCCACATACAGCAGCCTTTCTGGTTAAGCTGTACCTGGAGCCGTGGGAGAGCATATGGCACATGGGCCAAAGGATCAGCTATGCAAAGCGCTGAATGCTATCCTGTTACTCAGTGGTGACATACAACTAGTTGTTGTCACTGACAGCTGCTGCTCATGAATGCCACACTTGTGCCAGGCTTGATGTTGAAGCCAGAACAACATGTATGTCTTAAATTAAAGATCTTAAGATGTGGTAGACATGATGGAGCGAGTAACAATTAATCAACAAGTGACTTCCAGCCTGTAGAATACACAGCCCAATTATCTAATACGCCATGGGTCTACAATAATAAGCAAATCTCCTGGTTTTTAAGTTGTGCTGGGACGTGATGGACTATCTTGGATGTCTTTGTAAGATTATCTAATTGGTAAGTGTCGTAAACCTTAAAGGGGCACTCCATCAATTAAGTATTGTACTTTCATAAAGTTGGGAGAACATTTTTTTTCTTTTTAATGGTTTCAAAAAAGTCCTTGAGTCTCTATAGTTTGTTCTAAGAATAATTGACCTTCCTTTTCATACAAATATGTATAAATGTCCCATGAGAATGTCCTTAAACAGACCTTTTTCATTTCAGCAGTGAAAAACAAGGATTCAAATGAATTGCTCTCTGCTCACAAGCCAGTTTCTCAAACCTTTAGGTCACTGTCAATTTTCTATCACGCACTCTAAGCAGTTTTCTACTCTTATTCCCTTGTGTATCTGGATGAAATGAAGTGCAAGAGCATAATGCACCATATTGATATCTGACATGTCAAAACACAGCAAATTACCATCCCATCTTAGAGGCTTGACCTGACCTGACCTCAAGTACATAACATCCGCACTTTGTGCTCATCAAATCCCGTCATTCACCGGCCGACAAATGGGTTTAGTTGCCTGCTTCTCTAAGCTTTAAGCTACTACCGTCCTTTATCATAACCTGCGCTGTTACCGGGTTCAACAAGTTCATTTCCAATGGAAATCTCCAAAAACTGACAATGATTAAATACAACATCACTGATATCACTGACATTACTGCCTATTTTAATTCTTAATATACAAAACCGTGACAACATTTGTGAACATTCAACATATCAGCTACATTTTGAAAAAAACTAAGCAATGAAGTTGTTTTTTATCGAGTCAAAGACTGAGACAGTCAGAGACTGTCAAAAAATCTATTTGTTGAAATGTCTAAAACAATCAATGTTTGCGGTAACCTGACAAGAACCTCTAACAGCACAATCTCGTATGGTGGAGGTCAGGATGGTTCAACAGATTGTGTGATTTTGACATTAGAGGCCTCAGTTTGAGTTCCATCTCCAACGGTCACATTGGTTTTTACGATTTGGTTTTTGGACGGATTAAACAACCCTACCTTTGGACAAAGCCAGGCTGATCTAGCTGATTCCCTCTGTCTCCAGTCTTTAAGCTAAGCTAAGCTAGCCGGCTGCTCGCTGCAGCTTCATATTTAGCGGACAGATATGACAGATCTAACTCTCGACAAGGAATCGAAAAACAAATTTTACCTAAAATGTCAAACTATTGCTTTTTCGTCAAGCTCTGGCAGATCACAAAACAGTAACAGTTTTGGAAGGCACGGACAAACAGCGTCGTCCTGTCGACAGGGGCGCTAGATCAGAAACGCTCATACAGGTCAATTTGGAAAGCAATGACATTCTAGGTACTTTTTAGGTTAGTTTGGAGGACTTACTGTGTATTTAAAGTGTATTTTTTCCTACTTGGATAAAATAAAGTCCAAGGAATCTCACGTTGACTTGATGTCTGTCTTCATGGTTCTGTCCCACAGATACATCAGGAAAATAAGGACCTACATAGAGGGACCAACCTGCAACTCAAAGGACACAGGTTCAATACTCTGGAGCTCTCAGACCATCCACACAACGTTTGAGACTGTGCTGAAGAATCCTTGAGGAAGGAACTGAACTCGCCTTCCTTTACTGGAAGTCACTGAGATGAATGTCATGAATACATGCTTAAGACTGTAAAGCTTAAATGTTCCCACTTTCTGAAAAATAACTGCTTTTTTTCTTGTTCTTCAGCTTCAGATTATCTTTGTCTTTCAGCTGCAGTAAAAGTATCTACATTTTTATCTTGTCTTTACATTTTTTCATCACTTCATTAATATCTACAATTTCATGAAAATAAAACAAAACTAATTTAAGCTATAAGCAAGTATTTAATCCAACAACTTTCAGTTCATAATCGTCACTGTCAGATCTCTCTCTTCTGTGCTCAAATTATGTTTTTCTTTACTCATATTCCCTGGTGTGTTTGGCTGAAATGAAGTGCATGGGCATAATGCACCGTATTGATATCTGGACATGTCAAAACACAACAAATTACCGTCCTGCCGTCTTGGAGAGAGACTCCCTAAGATTTGATCCATAGATCACCCGCACTCGGCACTCATCAAGCTGTCTCACTCACAGGAGCATTAATGCGTTTTGTGGATATCAGCATTTCAGAGGCCATTAAGACGAGAGAGCACTGAGAGAAAAACTGTATGAACCTACCAAGATGGTTCAGTTCATGTTTTGGTGGAAGGTGGTTTGCATTATGGGCTGGAGTCTATTCTGTTTTTTAAAACCATAATAGCACACACACGGTTTTCAGGATACTGAAAATATTAAACACCAAAAGCCTACCTGTATCTCCAGCAGATTATTAGGTTTTGCGCATTAACTCTTAAGGCCTTTACACACCGGGGACGTGACCAATAAACAATACGAAAATGCAAAATACTCGCCTGCGAATACTTCAACATCAAAACTATTCATACCGGCAGCAATGCGAGTTGGCAATAGATAGATAGATTTGCACCAGCTCATTCTTCAGAAAAAAATATATAAGTCACTGGAGCACTCATATAAAGCCTATGTGTGCTCCACTGGCTTATGTTACTTTGGGTAGTCTATGTGCAGTGCCCAGGCAAAAAGCTACAGACTGCCTAATGTATTTGATCAATATGACGAGCCAAACCTGCTGTGACACTGTTGCTTTGCTGCCAACTCTACTACATCCAAAAGTAAACTACGTAAGCTGCTCACTATCCTGCATCCGGCGATGCTGCTCCACTCATCCTTGAGTTCACTCTTCATCATTTTAGTGTCCTTTGTCAGATAATACAGGGTGGTGAGAAACACAAACAATCAACAGGTCCACCATTGTCATTAGGAGTTGTGACATGAGGTCTGTTCCGCACAACGTGATTGGTTGATGCCTTTAATCGCTGTGCGAAAGCTCAAAAAAATCGACCTTGTTCCGGAAAAAAATTACGTTGCTTTTTCACAGCGTAATATTCACGTTCTGTGTGAAAGTATTAGAAAGTAAGTATTGTACTATTACGTATATTGACGTATGAATTAATCATCCTTTAAGCATAAACTACTGTGTGTTCACTGACAGCTGTCACCTCACCAGGAATAAGGTAAAGTAAGAAAATCTGATCAAAAAAATTTAAATATATTTTTGATTTCAAGAAATCTGATTTACAAGCAGCAGTTCAGTGCTTAGGTAGAAACAAGATTACCTTTGACAAACACATGAAGGGGACCCACACATGCACACATACAGACGCACACGTGTAAATACACTCAAAAAGAAGAACATAAACTATCAAAGCAACCACACGGAATCACATAGCAACACACACACACACACACACACACACACACACTGTGGATCACAGGCGTGTTTACAGACAGACAGACAGAGCAGACGGATGAATAAATGATGTGTGTGATCTATAATGAATGCCTCTTGTTCATTACACATTCTCACATTCAACAGGCCATTCCACCGGCCACAACACTGTCCTCACTGTCTGGGTCTTTATGTGGCAGATCAGAGTGTTAGTTAGACAAATGTATCTGGGAGGCAGAAATAATCTCATTGGTTAATTTAAACCTCAGTGGGTGGAGCCAGAGAACCACAGGAATTTATGGGGGCTAAAGGAGCGTCCCATTTCACATGTAGCATCAACAGGGGATGAGATTCACACACAGTTACAATGGGAATTTTAATCCTGTGGCCAACTAATAGCTAACTAACCATCAATTGATTAATGCTATTTAGTTAGCATTCTACTGACTCTGGAGCTACGTGCTGGTAAACAAACCCTGGAGCATCTGGTTGAACCAGCAGTTGATGATGCAGAACACATAACGGCAATGACCCGGGTTCAAGTGCAGGCGGGGACATTTATTGCAAGTCATGTTTTCTGTCACTGTACTCTCTTTTTTTATTGTTTTAATTATAGAAAGATTTTCTGAATATTTAACTTTTTTTTTAGTTTTACCTTTACATTATTGCCGTTTTCTTGTACTTCAAATGACTTTAAATGATCTCTGCCCTCTGTGTTTTCATGTTTTTATTCTATTGTTGTTTTATTGTGCAGTATTTGTTTTTACCTCTATTGTTTGCCTTGTATGTTCTAATTCCATGAAAAGCACTTGTAACGTTGTAACTTGTAACTTAACGTTGTTAAGAAATGTATATGATATATAAATGTACATTTATTGTTATTTATTGTGATGATGTAGCATGAAAAAGAAATCTTGAATGTACCATTTATGTCTCGCAGCTAGAGGTGAACTCTGCAGCTTCTCTTATTTAAAGAAATTTACAATCTAAAATAAAATAAAATGAAAAAGGGAAACTTGAAATTTGCATTATATTATACAGCAGATGATAGAACTCCACCAACTGGAAAAGAAACCAATAATAAAAAATAGAGTGAAACCAATTTGCACTTTTTAATTTGTCCTTAGCATTGTGCTGAACAGACCAACAGCTTTATGAGAACGCATGAAAACCTATGAACACATCTGGTGGACTGTCAGTTATCAGACTACCAAAAATAAAGGCTTGAGAACAAATTAATAATTTAAAAAAATTAAGAAGCTCAAAGATCATAGGGGGGGGATTAAGGGAAAGAAAGAGGATGGGAGGGCGAGTTACAGAGCACCCTGAGGGGTGAGAAGGGAGGGAGAGGAAATGGAGAGGAGGGGGATGATGATGACTTTGTGTTGTTTTATAGATGCTGTCATATAACTTCTCTCTCTTCCGCTCCTCCTCCTCAGTTCTTCCTGTAGGCACAACATGATGGATGTCAGGGAACGAGGGATGGAATTGTGGGTTGGTCAGTCGATCCACCACTTTGGTCCAGACTAAAATATCTCAACAGCTACTTGATGGCCATGATATTTAAGACATTAAGACATTTATGGTCACCTGGCCACCAACTACTTGGTGGATTGCCATGAAATTTGGTACAGATATGCATGGTGCCCAGAAGATGAATCCTACTGACTTTGGTGTAAATGTTTACCATTAAGCATTAAGCATAGTACAGCCTCACAGATCCTCTAGCGTGGCTGTAAACTCTTTTTCTTGTTGTTACTTACATAAAGGGATTCTGGCACATAATCATCAATTCATGTATGTTTCTCACCATTTTTCCTCTTTCACTTGAGTTGTTGTTGACAAGAGGATCTTGTTAACGGTGGTTATAAGCTTCTTCTTGCAGCAGAAAACAGCTGCTGCTTTTTAAATGGCTGTTTTTTTTTCTTGTTTGGTGTCTCATCCCTGGTGAGTGGTATAGTAGGTGTTATGGACACACACACTGGAAAAAAATGGTCCCACAAACTGATAATGAATCATCTGAAGCATATTCTGTGAATTATACCCAAGTTTCCAGGCACATCTTTTTGTAATTGTTTTCAGTTTTCAGTATTTTATGGTAAAGTCAGTATTCCACAAACCTCCTAATTAACATTAATTTCCCCACAAGCATTTCAGTCGGTGAAACTAAGTTCAACATCAACAAGCACAGAACTGCCACATCATGATGTTATTGATGACAACTTAAAATATCTTTATAACTTAAGTTTTTGACAATATTTTTCCAATTTTATCTATTTCTGTCTGTTCTAATTTCAAACCTCTTCATCAAACTGTCTTTCTTGGAGTGTGCCATCTGCCTATAAATCCGCCCATAACACAAACATATACTTTTTTTTTTTTTAAATTCCGCTATCTTTTATTTATTTTGCTTTTCCTATTTTGCATTATTCATGCATTTTCTTTTTATCCTGACTGTAAAAAACCCCAACATATTTCTGTCAGGTCATCTGGGGCAGGAAATAAGAAGGGGGGGG
The DNA here is from genome assembly GCA_008360985.2 of Macquaria ambigua. Taxonomy (NCBI): domain Eukaryota; kingdom Metazoa; phylum Chordata; class Actinopteri; order Centrarchiformes; family Percichthyidae; genus Macquaria; species Macquaria ambigua. The sequence continues at coordinate 127,637 of VMKM01000779.1, forward strand.
GGGGGGGGTATTTAATTGGCGGTCATCTGGAAAACAAGGTCCCCTTTTTTAAAAGACCAAATCAGCCTTTGACCCTTGCAGCCCAGTCCCCGCTGGGCCTGATGGGAGCGGAACAATAGGACCTGCAGGCCAGCGCGCTGCTCTACAAGTGTTACAGCGCCGGGGGTCGGCCATGTTACCATACGTTCATGTCTGGACCTCTTAGAGCTGGCTTCACTGCACAAACACACACACACACACACACACACACAATAGAAAGTTAACATCAGAAGCTCTTAATTAGTTCTTGTATAATTGGAGGAATAATTGGATTTTCTTGAGGTTATTGATTTGGCTTTCACTCATCATCTGTTCAAATGGATCCAAGCAGAAAGATTCAGAAGCTTTCAGATGACAATGGACATGACAGTGAAGTGAAATTAAACTTCCACTGTCATATAAAAGAAAAAAATGCATAGTTGAAAATGTGACTACTACAATGGGATATTTGGGTGTTAGAAATACTCCTGCCTTTTCCCTGCAATAAAGATGACGTATGCTGTGTAAGCCAGTAACACACCAGACTACTTAGTTAAAGTTAGGGAAAGATTTCTTTCATGTTGTTTAAAAGAAACCAACCTTGTCAGTAGGAGACAAAATACACGTAACTATCCACACTAAGATTTTTTGCAGTGGCCTTCTACTTCCCTCTTTGCCACTAATCCCGTCTCCTTTTTACTGCTAATTTTCCCAGCACATACATTGTGAGATAAACGTAATGTCATGTGAATTAAATCTTTTATTAACATAATGAGGAAACATTCTGAAAGAACATATTTGTGGAATTGCAAAATGTTTGTAATGAATTTATCTGCAAAACATTCACTTACAGAATATTTTTTCCTCCTTTTTACCCTCACAAGTTAAGGTTAGGGGAAGATTGTGGTCTTGTAGTTAAATATTTAAAAAGTCCAAATTGACTTGAAGCATGATACTTAACATTTAACTGAAATCATGATGTTTCCCTAACCTTGACCAAAGTGCTTTTGTTGCCTAAACCTAACCACATACGGGGGACTCAGGCTGTGAACCCTGTTCTTGTGAATCCTGCTCTTTGTACGACCAACACCAACCCGACCTCCTCCTCACGACGTCTGTGCGGCACAAGAACGTAGAACTTCCTTCATTAGAAAAAACATTGCCACTGAATTCAGGGAAAAATTACGTGTTCCTTAAAACGTGTTTGTCAAAACAAACAAGAATAAGATGAAGAACAGCTTGTATTTAATTAAAGGTTTTATTACAACCAATCTAATGCTATTAAACCAACATTTCATGCTTTAAACAAATGGTGAACTATTAAACACATCTATCTGTTCTTTTCTGACACTATAAAGTGATATTTATCAGATGCACCATCTCCACAGAGAGATAGTGTTATAATGTTCCTGTATATTTTTCACTCGTTTACCAGGTTTCTGGTAACTCCTGGTTTTTCCGTTAACCCTGTCTGTCAAATCACTTAATCTCTTTGAATTTGAACAACAGATTTACCTATTCTTCCAGGCGTGGGTGGATTTAAAAAAAAAAAATCCTTTCTTCTTCTTGTCTGTCATTGTTTTCAAGACAAGAGGGACGGCGACAGCTCAAACCGACACACTCCTCTGGTATCTCCTCGGCTTTGTGTGGCGCGTGGCGTTTACTCATTGTTAGCAGGTCAGACCTTTGTTCCTGGGCGTGTGTGTGTCACTTCAGGTGTGTGTATCTGATGACCTGGCTGTGTTGAGCTGGCGGGAGATTCAAAAGGTTGAAAGCATATGTAGTTTAGGTAAAAAAAAACAGTATGAGGACAGTCAGTGGACATGATTTTGGCCATATGGACAATTTTATTATGTTACTGTATGTGTGTCAGTTTAACTGTTAGCAGCATATTTCAAAAACAACATTTGATGTCAAAGTTTGGTGTAAAGTTAAGCCAATGGCTAAAATACAGGTGATTATGTTTTGGAGCAGATCCAGGAAATGTCTTTTATAGCATTGTGAAATAAGGTATTTCTCTAAATAAAAAGAATCACAAGGCCTATCTTCTCTGAATTTACTTGAATTAAAAGAATCCAGCATGTTAAAATCATGTATCCCATGACTGTCTGTCACTATAATTTGATGCAGATCTGTATTCAGATGCAGATTAAACATGTCTATTATAAAACTAGTATATATCTAGTGAACATTCAGATTTTCTTTCCTGTTACAGTTCATTATTTATTTACATTTTCTGTTATTGAAAAAAATAAGTGTGTTCCTTCTTCTGCCCTATCCCATCCTCCAACTAATTACTTAATACTGTACCTGTAATGTCTGTATAGAATGTTTTAACTCAAGAAGAAATCAATAATTGCTGGCAACAAAATAAATGTTCCTGTGTGTGTGTGTGTGTGTGTGTGTGTGTGTGTGTGTGTGTGTGTGTGTGTGTGTACCTGTGCTTCCTATTGTGTCCTGATTGCCTGTCGTTTGGCCTGAGGCCTGGCAGATAATGCAGCGTGGATCTATAGCAGCAGCCACATCTGTCTCTGTCCTGCCGCTCTCAGACAAACCTCCGACTGCTGCTATTATCACTACTGACCTGACGCCCTCTGCTTGGTGTCTGTTGGTGCCGTCTGTAGAACAGCTGAAGCCTCACAGCCGTTTAACCCACAGGAATTATTCAACGGTGTGTGACGCTCAATGATTAACTTCTATTTTGCTCTTTAGAAACAGGGAGATCTGTTTAGGCATGAAAACAGTTTGCAATCTGGATCTGCCTTCCCAAACTGTAGCACAGTTCACTTTAATTTACTGTACAGTTTTTAAATACACCACAAATTAATAAACTTACAGATAAAGTAAAGATCTGCTGTTCGCATTTCAGAAGTTATTACCATTACCTGAATTAAATTGATGCAACATAATTATCCCTGAGGACTACCCTGAAACAACTGTACAGAGAAATTTATAATTTATACACTGTTTTTCAAAAGGAACCACACTTCACACACAGAGGTGGCTTTACTTTTGCCAGTACCACAAGGAAATCTACTTCATTCAAATTTTGATGAAGCCCGTGTGTACATGAATTAGTCTTGTCCATCCGTCCAAGTGCCTGTTAGTCACACAAAATATCCTGAATACCACTTAAAATTGCACTTGTTAACAAGCCTGTCATGCCAGATTGTAAAAGCTGTCCTCTGTTGTTGAAATGTGGGAGAAACAGCAAGCCAGTTGTACAGCATCTTTACAAACTTCAGTTTACCCAGTTGGTATTGATACATTTTTTGTTTGCCATTCACTTTTTCATTGAATTTCTCCCTATGTTGGGATCAAAGCTTATTAAAGACTCTCCACCAGCACGCTCCTGTCTCATTTAGTGTCCTCAGCCCACAGTTTAAGAAACCATGTTTTAGACATTCCACATGATGATAAATCACTGGCTTCATCTGCAAGGCATCGCCATGATGGATCATTTGAATCAGTGCAGTGTTACTAATTATCAGTGCAATGGCTGATCCCTCTGAATGTCAACACCCATAATCACATGCTGCTTTTGAGGGGAATGCCAATAGGTGAGCCACATGCTAAAATGTTGGCTGCAGATTGCATGCGACCACTATTGACTGACCGATAGGGAAATGTCTGCAGTGATTGTGAACTGAAGCCTCTGAAATGTCTTCTAGATGGGATGAATAATGGGTTTCTGAGTTTGAATCCAATCAGCCAAAAAGAACAAAGCTTTGGAGTGGCAATTAAAACAGTGGATTATTGTCTGGTGTCCATGAACTCCTTTAACCACGTATTCTTGTTATCCTGTTACATTGGCTAAAGAATCATTATTACCACAAGCACTTTGGCCTTCCATCAGAAAAAAATCCTCATCAAAAAACTTCTCAAAGAGATAGCCCTAATGAGCTTAAGTTTTTATTTTACCAGATAACTACTGTAGGCTGTGAAACCAACTTAGCTAAAAGTGACATAGTGACTACTTCAGGGTTGTGCAGTGGTTATTGTTGGTTGCAGCCAGTTTCCTTTGTGGCAAAATGGATAAACATTTTTATTATTTTTATTTTATTAGCACAGAGTTAGTTCTCTCTTTACCTTCAAAGGTCACCACTGTCTAAATGATCAGTGGTGCGAACACTGTATGTCAAAGCTTAAGTTGAGTTCAATGCAAAAGCATACATTTACCTCACCTCTGTGAGAAAATCCACTGATTGTGATTCTACTGAAATTAAATTTTCTTTCTGATCTGGTATGAAATTCTCCTTCATAAACTGCTGGTGTTACCGGGCCCTGAGGATCAGCATTTCTCTGTCTCTCTCTGCACTTGACTCCCCCCCCCCCGTGTCCCCAGTGGAGTCTTGTCACCAGGTTGTCACGACCGGCCTGCAAACACAACACAGCGTCAACTCATCGATCAATAAATTAAGACGGGATGAACGAGGTCACTGAGAGAGAGAGAGAGAAAGAGAGAGAAGAATGATGAAGAGCGGTCGCCTCTGGTTTGTTCTCCTGTTCACTCTCTGGTCTGCATTACCTGGATCACAGAGCACACACTCCCTGTGGGGCACACACACAATCACACACACACACACACACACACACACACACACAGATACATAACCATAGACAGGAAGACACACACACACACACACACACACACGCAGACACACACATGCACTGACACAGGCACACATTTACATACACAGTGGTACAGCAGGGCAAACAATCAATTTACACCACTTAGTTGGTCATTTGGAGTTCATCATTTGGTTTTTATCTTTGCTCTGTATTGATTCCACACACAGAGCGAGACACAAAGTGATTACAAAGAAGGAGAAAAAAAACTCAATTTCCAGAGAGTCAGTGGGGCTGAGTTCACATCATGAGTAAATGTGGCTGCACGTAATATTTTTGTTAGCAGTGTGAACACAAAAATCTGTCCTTTCAAACAAGATTGAGGTCACTTTCACACTGGTGCAGATGGCTGAAATCAGACCAGATTGTAAATACTACATTCATGAACAGTCTCACACACCTGATATCCACAGTCTTTGATTCTATATAAATATCATGGATATTTGGGGTTTAAGGCCTTTATGCACATGTGAACACATTGTATTATGCCCGAGTGTATTTTCATGCTTTGTCTTTTGTTTACTCCTTGATTTTGCCACATGAAAGCTTTGACTGAGAGTATGCCATGAGGCAGAACAACCACCTCAGATTGACTCCACCTGTTTGGATGCTGTATATGAAGTTGATGCAGCACTGGCTCTGTGCACATTGATGAAAGCCCACACATTTATCCCTTCAAAGATCATCACCTGGACATCTATCTGAGTGAATGATTTATTCATGCATGGACATTTTGGGCGGCCGCCCCTTTCAGCATTGTTGAAAAATGTGAGCTTGAGCTTGCAACATCAAAAACAAATCCTAAACATAATTATCAAAAAAGAAAAGAAGTATTCATGCTATAAGGTGTTATGCTGGAATCAATGCTTCATGCGGACCTGGGTGCCAAGAAAACTGATTCAACTCCTGTCGGGAGGTCAAAACGGAGACCACGTAAAGAGATATCTGCTAACTGATAGTAAAATACAAGACAAATAATAAGACTGATAGTAACAGACAAATAAAATGAAACAAGAAAAAAACCTACCAAAAAAAAAAAGCTACCAATCTTAAGAGCTATAAGAAGTATTAAGACCTTGTAAAAAGTAATAAGTGTTAATTTGGGTTTACAAAATGTATATAAATTCTACATCAAGTGGTGAAAGGGACTTTTTGAGATCAAATGACTTTCCTGAGACAGTTAATAGATAAAGGGCTTCTCCTTTATGTTTTGAAACGGGGTGCTGGGAGGGGAGCAGGTGGGTGGTGTTGGTCCTGCAACTGTTACCTGACAAACAAGCTGTTTTGTATAAACCCCCTGCAACAACCCTTTGTCTCCCCTCCAGCCATTCATGCCGGAAGCAGGTGAATGATGAGCAGAGTCCAAGCCCCAGGGCCATGAGTAAAGAAGGTGATATGGGTAATTAGGGTTGTAGTCTTGAAAGTATTTCTGTCCTTTCTTCACAATCCTTGTTCCATGCAAAAACACATTCCAATACTTAGCTGAAGGTAACGTGCAAGGACTGAGGAGTTGCCTCCCTATGTCCTCAATTGCAAGCTCATGCTGCAGGGTCATTAAAGGGAAGGATTACTGTGAAGGAAAACCCTCAGTGTTCTTGGTCACAGTAATCCACATACATAGGGTTGAATATAAAATCATGTTAGCCTTCAGTGATTACAAACTTATACTAAGATTCAAGTCAACTTGAGATCCAAACGGAGGCCAAGTCAAAAACAACAACAAAACAGGCAAACAGCATGGGTATTTGTTTAACACATGTAATGCAGTATCTAGTCTTGTCTAAGTCCCTCAACATCCGATTAAACCTTTATACTTTGCAGTCGATTGATACACTTTACATCAGAAATTGCACCCCACTGGAATGCACAGACATTATACTGTACCCATGCTGCTGGTCTGGAATCAGCGATACTTATGCAACATTTTCAGTGATCATACCCCCATAAATCTGTTTAGCATATACTAAACAGTGCTCCCTTTAACTTTAGATCTTGACTTGACATGAAATTTAGACAAATTAGGGCTAAAGATATACCTTGCGAGGCAGCTAGATTTGCAAGATCACGCGAGATCGCACAAGATCATGCAAGATCACGCAAGAATCCATCTTGCCAGGCTTCAAGTTATGAGCTTGTGGCCAAACCACAGTTATATCTGAACTGGAGAGTATTCCTTCACTGAAAGAAGAGCAAAGAACTGAAGGCTTTTCTCGACGGGAGAGATGTTTTCGCTCTTCTCCCAACTGGCTTCGGCTCTCCTACTACGTGATATGGTTCGTTGATCTGATTGGTTGAAGTTAGTTGTGGCTTCAGGTGGAAGAACGTAGACGGCACTAACATTTACAATCTGAACAGAAATGAAAACCCTGAGGAATAATAAATGGTCATAACTAAGTTTTGTTGTTGAGGTGTCACCAGTAATTGATGGTTAGATGTTGCATTAAGTGACACTGTTGTACATTATCCAAATATGATGAGTCATCATGAGTTTTATGACTCATAGTGAGTTTTTCTGTTATAGAGATATATATCTCTGCTGTGAAAAGGCACTTAGGACATGTCAGGACTGCAGCGTGTAGGGGTCATGTGGCACCACCTGTGCCCAGAAAGAGGAACCCACTCAAAGTTGGCTTCTCTGGAACGCCAGCACAGTTTTTTCAGATTGATGTTTGTTGTGACTCATGCAAATTTCTGTTTGTGTTTTCAAAATAAATGAGTTATATCTGGTAAAGTGTGTTGCTGTTTTCTTCTTTACTTCTGCTCTCGAGCGTGACTTTAACAAGTAGACCATTAAGTTACAGTATCAAAGGGGGGTGTCAGTTATAGCACTCAGCTGTGTGGTACATATTACCCTGCCAAAAACAGACATTCAGTGTGATTTCCTTTGTATGTAATTCTCATCTGCTGATCACACAGTGACATAATTCAGTCTATTTCTGATTACAGCTGATCTGTATAAAGTTGGCTTATTGCAGGGTGAAGCAAGGCTTTATCACACATGTGTTTTTGAATGATTCAACTCCTGTGTAGAAACATACTGCACATCTCCTCAACACCTACTGCACATCTCCTCAACACACACTGCAGTTCCCACAGCAAGCTCTAAATCAATCACATGGCCAGAACAAAACAAATATTATGGATAAGCCCCTATATGTCTGACACGGTTGGTAGACAAAATCGTAGTCATCAGTCGTATACACTATCCTTTCACTTGTTCAGCTGAATCTGTAAAATGTTTTTATAGCTGAAGATATTATCATATCACGACAGTTGGTATGTAAATGCAAAACCTGCATTAAAGATAAGACTTTTGAAGTTGTTTTAGGGGAAGTTTACCTGCCCAGAATGAGGCATTGTGTTTATTTTTTTGAACTAGTTTTAACTTATTATAACGTTTTTGTTTGTTTGGAACGCAGGAAGAAAAGCGATTATCTATGTTCAGTTCAGTTGAGCTCATTCTTCATTGTCTGACACTGGACATTTGTTTTTCCAGCATTGCAAAAACAGACACACTGAGAAGAAATCTTTCATACCTGTGTACAGACCAGCCTGGTCTCACCAAACAGCGTATGAATAATACGCCAAGGTCTTAAGTCATTTTACGTGTTATCACAACGCATTTTTTGCTTATCGTGTGTCATTTCACGCCATTTAGTCTGTAGCCTTCTGACACAATTATTTGTTCACTTCTCACCGTGGGGGTTCTTTTCCAAAATCCAGGATTGGAGCGAAGACCAGGGCTCCATCTGAGGACAGTTTCTCACCCGTAGGGAGGAATCCTCCTATGTAAGCTGGCCTCTGTTCTCCACGGAGTCCAGGTCAAATGTCCAATCCCATCCTTGTCGCCAAATTTGTGGTGGAAATCGTGTATTTCCTTTGAAGAAGTGAGCAAATAAAATGAAGATCCAACAAGTCATTGTCTTTTGTATATTTAATTAAGCAAAGAATAAAACATTCAAATAAAATGGTAAATAAGAATAAAAAGTAAATGAAAGGAAGAGCAAGCGAGCACACAGAGTCAATCTTATTTCAGCTGAAAGGACAGAGATGTACATTTAGCTCATGTTTGGTAAAACTAAATCATTTTTCTTTGTGTGCTCCGTGCCAGACACCAGTGTGGTTCAGCTACTTGGTTATTTTTGTGACCTTGTAAACGTTGATGTTCTGCCAGCTGTTGGCACCAACACTAATGGACAGGCTTTAGGGCAGATGGACGTCAAAATGGCAGCAGTGTCAGAAACAAGGAGTATGATTGTCTCTGCTCATCTATCTGCCTGCTAGTTTATCCGTTTTCTGAATTTTTTTTCTCTGCCTGCCAACTTGTCTTTCTATCTGTCTGTCTACAGTATTTATGGTGAGGGAGTTTCCTAGTGAGTTCAAATCATCTTGACTGTAACTCTCCCAACCAGCAAAGGGTCAAAAACTTACAGAAACACAGATCCAACATGTCCAAACCAGGGACTTAAAGTCAGGATATCTCGGCTGCCTCTGCTGCTTCTATTTTAACCATTTGTTTTCTAGTCTGCCTCTCACAAGTCCCCCAGCTTTATGGAAGTGTACCACTAAATCACTGCACCCCTTAAGCAAGTGTCATGCTGTAAAAGATATGCAGATTCAGGAGTTTATATTAATGTAAGTTTACTTAAAACAACCTGTATAGCTGCACCACTGTCAGTTTGGACTTAGCTGAAGGTTTCTTGACAAAAAATAAAAATTGAGGTGAAATACAATCTTATTTACCAGTCTATCATTCTTCTTCTATGAGTAAAGAAGGCATACATTGGGGGTTGAGCCATCTGTCAATCAAATCAAATTTCCGTTTTCTCTCCTCTCCATTCCCTCTCTCTGCAGCCGACAGACCTCATTACAGAAGCCATCAAATCAGTCCAATTTTTGCCCTGCACTGGGTGTGTGTGTGTGTGTGTGTGAGTGTTTGTAGTGTGTAACAGTACAATACATCATTCATGCCATCATCTTTCTTTCATGCCGGAGGGGAGTGCGCTTGCTTCACCTGCATCTGCTCATATGTTTGTTCACACGTGTACACTGAGCGCAGGTTCAGGGAGGAGCAGGTTGTAGTCATGTCATCGCCCCGACAGCCTGACACCACAGAATCCCAGCCGACCACCGCTCAAGTGACCTCCCTTAATCTCCAGTGATTGACACCTCTTAAGATTACGACATCTCCTGCCACTGCGACAACTGACGGCTGAAACTGCGGCTGCACTTCAGTTGTCTGAAACTGCTGCAGCAAACTGCCCCGAGGCTGCAGGCTGAGGATGGAGATTAAGGGGGTGGGGTGGTTGGGGGGCAGCGAGCAGGTCCCTCTGCTCTTCTTCTACGTCTGTGCTCTCATCACGTGTCCCAACCTCTGACCTTTAAAGGCTTGAACTCCTTCGGATCAGTTTGCTGAATACGCCGGGTCGGTCAAAGGAGTACAACTTTAATATTTAATCTTTTTTTTTTCACTTTGTGTAATCCACCCGCAGTTCTACCTGTATATATCGCCCCAAAGCAATGAGTGACAGAAACATAGCACTGTATGAAAATGTAAAAATGTCCCACTGACCCCCCCACCCCCCACCCACCCCACCTACCACACACACACACACACACACAGGCTGATGCTGATTGACTGCTTGACATTGTGGGAAGCTTGATGTGGATCTGCCTCCTCAGACTATGAAATAATGATGCTGTGATGAGTGATACCCACATTTCTCCACTTCTGTCTGTCCAGTCTCTCATTTCTCCTCATCATCATATGCCAGAAGTTCCTCATTCCTGTCCTCTTCTTCGTTTTCTCCCCCATTCCCATTTCAAGCTCTCTCCTTCACCCCTGCCTGCTCCACCTCATCCTCTTCAGCCTAGTTTATAGTTTACTAAATGTCTAAAAAATTGTCACAAGCCATTAACAATGCAAAGCCCGACCAAATTTTCTGACCTGCGAGAAACCCTTCCAACTGTCCAGCAGCCGAATTCTTGATCCTTCAGGCAATTAAAGGTGGGGTAGGCAGTTTTCTTTTGGCGTCATTGGGCAAAAATGCCATATTAACCGTTCAGCATATTGTAATTCAAGTGGTCTGAGACCAAACCTCTACTTCAGCCCCCCCCCTCGCCTCTGTTTTCAGGCTTCAGAAAATCTATCCCGTGACGGTAGACTTTAGCCAATCACAGGTTATTTCAGAGAGACTGTGCATTCGTATTGGCTAAGCTACAAGAGCAGACGCGCGTATACGTCCCTTCAGACAGTGAAAGCCTGATTCAGTGGCGGAAAATCCTGCAACTTGTGATAAATTTCCAACACCTCCTTTTACTACAGCGGCATATAGTACAAAACAACACGTCCCAGCTCCACACGGAGCTTCAGGCTCATTATGTTCGATGCCATGGCGCTCGTAACGACAAGTGGCAAAGAGGCATGATGACAAACAGTGGGGAATAACTTCTGATAGGGGACAGTGGTGTGTGTGTGTGTGGTGTACTAGCCTCTCATCCCGCTGCTGGACGGCGTTGCAGCTGCCTCTGAAGCCTGGGGCGCTCTGCTCTGCGGCCACAAAGCGCTAGAAGGGCGTCTTTGAGAAGACAAGTCTCCGCGGTCTCGGTGAGGCTCACACCGTGGAGAGCGAGCCCTACACGGTATACAGTTTCGCAGGGGAACCGACTCCTTCTGCTGCTGGTCGAAGTTGTGGGTTTGGTGGGAGGGGCTTAGCGGAGTGATACGAGGCAGCAGAGAGAGAGGCGGAAGGTTTTGCCTAGGTTGCACAGATTTTTCCTACCCCAGTTTTAATCAGACAATTGATCTGGAAGAAATTAGGCCCAATTCTAACATTATGGACGACCAATTTGGGGTTAAAATCTGGCTTAATTCATTGTCATACAGTGTCCGCCCGGATTTATATGATTTTATTGGACACCAGCCAGCCAATCAGGAACGAGTAAGGGTGGTCAGCAAGTTCTCATTCTCATGATCACCTGCCAATCAAACAGTAGGCGGGACTATGATATTTTTCTCTCTTGGAGTTTCTGTAGATGTAGTTTGAGTTTCTGCAGCTTACCTGTTGAGAAAAGAGAAAACATTTGTGAATGACACCTAGTGTGCCTTTGCAATAAAAACAACTAATGAAAAAGCGTTAAAGAACTGGGGAGCGGAACTTGATGTGAAAATGTCACAGATTGTTATCTCAATAGATTAAAAGAAATGAGCAGACAGATCACTCTGGAGAAAGTTTTTTCATTCATCTCTGGAGGGTCTGAAGCCTCTTCGCCAGATATGAGTTTCCTACTTTGCACAATGGCCTTATTTTGGAAAGCATTAGAGAGCGACCCCGTTAGTAAGTAAAAGGAAAGGTTTTACACTCCTGAAGGGTTAGTGAGATAAATAATATTCCCATTTTCCATTTCTCCACTCTCGTAAAAGCATGTTTGCAGAAAGATGAGCTCTTACCCAGAGGCTTGCAGAGGAACACCACATTAGCTCATTACTTCTGTGGAAGAGGAATCGCAGAATGCTCGTAAGCTTGTTTGTGTGTGGAAAAGTGTGAAGTCGGGGCTGATAGATCAAGGCTCTGCTGAAGGGATTAAAATAAGAGCTGATTGGTGATGAATTTTTAAAAAAAAACCCACCATGAAAAACTGTTGCTGTGCTTGTACATGTTCGTTGCAAGCCTCTGTACATGTCTGTGTGTTATGCTTTGCCTATAAGTGTGTGTGTGTCTCAGAGGTGTAGTAAAGGCAGGGAGTGGTGGTCTGAGGGAAGGAAAGGCAGACTAATGGATATTATACTAATGGGCGGCAGCAGTACGACTATTCGGGCAATTAGAACAGGAAAGAGAACGAGCGAGGATTGGTGATGATGGACCTGGAGTGACTGCTACCACTCAGACCCCTGAACTAATGAACACAGCACATACAGACCATCATCTACACTGGAAGTTAAAGTGATTTTTCACTTTAAAAGGTAAAACATTTCAGGAGAACAGGAGATTCCATTGGCCCATAGCATAGAGGTTCCAATGGACACAAACAGAAAGACTTACTCTGTAAAGTATTAATCAAATAAGTATTTTGTTTTTGGTAAATGTTTCCCTGAACCCACAGACTGTTGAAAAACATGGACAACTGTGATGATATTAACTTTTTCAAGTGACATTGGAGGTTTTCCCATTTACTTCAATGCAGTCAAAGTGTTTTCGAACATGCTTGGTGGCCATTAGAAGGAATGCATCTTAAAGGGGAACTCCACCGATTTTACACATCAACGTCTGTTTACAGGTCTCAGGGAGCTCTACTGCATATACGAAAAAACAGTTTGGTTAGGTTTAGGAACCAAAACTACTTGGTAGGGTTGTAAGTTAAGTTACCTCACGTGACTTGCGACTTACGTCATGTGACTTACGTAAGTTAAAATAAGTCAACGTTGACTTTTGGTTTCACACGGGACACGAACAGCGGTCTCCTGGGTGAAAAGTCCTGGGTTTGACCCATCCATCCACCCCGTCCTCCTTCGGACTTTGTCACTCTTAAATGCTACCTCACCTGACTTTCTGCCACTAGAGGTCGCCGCCTAACAATAAATGTAAATATGGGTCGTAATAAGCTGCTTGCACAGATGACCTATACGGCCATATTGTTGGAGAGGGCGGTCTGGCCATTTCAATGTAACAGATGGGGGACAAAATCTACAATCCTCAATCTGTGCAAAAATGCATAGCGTAATTCAGTCACAGCTGGTCATTTTTAGTGCAAAATTCCTTATTCTTGTTTTTCTCTGACAGTGTTTCTTAGCTGAGCTTCGGAAGAGGGATAATAACACAATGAGGGAATATTGTACACAAATACACAAAACACAGTAACTTTGAAAGACACCCACTTGATTTGACTAAGTCAGAAATGCTTAAACCTCATTCCAGCTATGGCCCTTGTGGAAAATAATGAATTCAACATGGGATTTGTACCCCATGTTTATCATTGTTGGGGTTTTTTATTTAAAAAGGGGAGGAGTTATCTGTGTATTTTGAATATATATATTAAAATCTGTGAGAATCAGAACAAGCCACAGTGAAGCATGAAGTAAATAACATCAAACCTAATCATTTTTTCAAGGCAACAATATACTGCATATGAGATTTTAAGTAAGCAGAGGAGGGAGATTCAGATGCATTCAAAGCGGAGGATGAAATAAAAGCGACACTTCATGAGTATGCAGAAGTTGCTGAACAATGCTGAGTTTATTTGGATAAATGATGCTGTAAGCAGCGGGTCCAGGATTCAAACCACATGATGTATGAATCTCCAGCAGCGCAGCGCTGGGTGAGTTTGGTTAACAGGAGAGGTTTTGACACTCGCACTAACTTTCATTACAGGCACTGAAATGCTGGATGCAATTTTAATGAAGCCTTTTCATAAACCTTTTTACTAATGAACCACAGAGTCAGTTAGGGCGGCTTATTCACACTGCATGGCAGAAACACTGAGGGCGAGTTTGGAAACATTATATTCTGCTGCAGTCACAGCAGATCTGGATTATTCTGTTATTCTTAGCAGCGGTGGGTCAGCTTACAGCTCTGTGGTGGAGTTATCAGACTGGATCAGTTACGAGGTTCAAAGTGAGATGAATTCCTCCAGTACAACGGGCGTATATTTAATAGTAAGATCGCTTTACTCAGACATGATTCATTGTGGAGCTGTATCCATATCAAATGTTTGACATATTTTAACATTGTTTGGCTGAGAACTGCATTCATGTTGTGTGTTCATTTGAAAGATCCAATATTACAGTCAGCATGTGATAATGTGATGCTTTGTCTTCTCTTGGGTTAGTATCTATATCACCTGTGTCCCAATTCCATACTACTGTATATATAATTTAAGCAGATTTTGAGTATGAAGTGTTTGAATGTGTTTACGCTGGAACTCTTCTGCTGTCTCTATGCGTGTAGGCACACAGCTATGCAGCAAGCAAAACACACTTCCAATAAAGGTTGAAGACAGCGAATTGCCTTTGAATGTCTTACTAGAAGCCATTGTGAAACTGTCAACTATCACCATTATGAAGTACAGCACTGCAATTCATCTAAAATACACACACAGAGTCCACAAGCTAAAAAGAGCAAACATATGATGACTGTGGTGTTTCTGTCAGGTCGTTACATTTGGGACATTTGTCTTGAATCTTTTCCTGAATCTGAACAGCTTCTCTAACTGGTTCTTCTTCATAAATCCTCCAGTTCTCAAGTTTCTCAGGTGTACCCAACTCTTTCCCAATGATTGCCTCATCTGCTGGTAGATGACAGTTAACAGTAATTCAACAACAGTTGCATTCGCAAGACATTAGCCTCAAACAGCTAGTGTGGTGGCTAGCTTGGTTAGCAGTAAGTTGATCATAGAAAAACTAAATTCTACTAAATCACAAATCAACAATCACAAAACAGCTATTACTCTCCACCATTTTATTTGAGTGCCCTAAAAACTTCTACAACGGAACAAAAAAAGTAGTGTCCATGACATGTAGACTACTTTCTGCTAGCAATCCCACAATGCAATGCTACGTATTTTACGGATGTGAAATATTGAGCTGAGCGACTCAACAGCTGTCAGTGATGACGCAAAATGATGACCAGCTTTTCCTACTGTGACATGTCAAAATGGAGGAGATGCTCACAGGTTAAAAAAAAATGTAATTAATTGAAGATGGTTAGACAGCTTTGGGGGAAACAAACATTTTGTTTTTCTTTGTTCATTGTGGTTTGATTGACGTCCATCAAAATAGTAAAGTACATTGATTTCTTGTATGCTAACTGCAAAACACGCGTGAAAATGGGTACAATATGTGGTATGCTTATACTGGCTACAGTTACATCCAGGTGTGGGAAGTTTAAACAAACTGTAATCAAACTGAACTGAAATCCTATCACTTATCTGATCAAAGTCCACACAACACACTGTTTACATTCCATTTGCTGTATTGCCTTCATGAAGTCACATGAGTGTACTGTAAAATAAAAGAACAGTGTCAGTGGATTTAACTGTGGATTTTAAAAGGCTCACTGGATATCTAGTCACACTTGAAATTATTAACTTTTTTTATTGGTTTGTAAATTACAGCTTCAGCTGTGGTGTTTATTAGTGGTTATTTCTGGAGTACCATAAACAAACAGGATTGTCACAAAAGACAAAAACTGTGATACAAAAGAGATGAAAGTGCATCACAAGCATCCATATAGGAACAAGTGAGTGTGTGTGTGTGTGTGTGTGTGTGTGTGTGTGTGTGTGTGTGTGTGTGTGTGTGTGTGTGTATGTGTCACCTCCCATTTGGGAGACAAAAAGCTGGTCCGGACAAGATAAACTGTTAAATTTCAGGGTTGAGACTTGGTTTTTGGAGAAGGGTAGGGACGTGAACCCCCTTGCTCTTGTACTTCTTTCTTTCTGGGGACTAACTTGAGTTTTAGACCTTGAGAGTGACAACATTTTGTCCGGTCCTCTCTTCTTCAAAGGGCTGTATGAGGGTTAAGACTTGGTTTTAGTTTGATAGGTGAGCATTAAGTGAAGAAGAAGAAAAAACTAATGATTTTTTGCCAGTCATGAAGTGCTGGGTAAGGATGGGGGGACAGGTGCAGCGTGGTGTCTTGTAACCAACATGTTTGTTCTCCACCTGCGTTTCCATCAGTTTGTCTGTCAAAATGTAACTAAACAAGATAACAAGTCTTTACCTGCTGAGTATTTCAATGAGCATGATATCTTGACAAATGTCGTAACTGTTTTTAACTGAAAGAAAAAAGTTTTATATGACAGAAGAGAAATGTTGAAAAAGCTGCATAATTTTGCCTGGAAATGAAAGTATGATTCCAAAATAAATCATAAAACGTGTTTATCATTACATGAAATTAGTTGACAAGGTAAAAAAAAGTAAAATACATTTTCACATCTTTCAGACTTAGGGGTGACAGAGCTCCCCCCTCCATCCTATTAAACATGATAAACATACTTTTATCTGTAAAACATTTTGGATGAACTGTGCAGTCTTTAAAGCACCATGTAAATGAAGTTTACCTGACATGGAAGTACCTACAAAAGTACCAAATACAGGCAAAAAGCATCACCAAATTATAACTATCACGAGAAAAAAAGGCATTTCCAAATGACAGATTCTCCTGTTAATTTGCTTGATGATGTTTTGATTAGAACAGGTTGTTGAGCTCATTAGTGGTTTGTGCGTGTATGTATATGTACATGCGTGCAGGTTTGTCTGGCGTGTTTCTGTGTAAATGCTTGTGTCTTAATTACTGGGCGGTGGTATCATTTCTTCATCATGTCAGGAGATTTGCTCTCACAGGGCCCTTCTGTCTGTCTCTGTCTTCATTAAGTGAACATCAGGTGCCAATTAGCTCAGAATAACTTGTCCCTAATATAAATATGGCTCTCTGCCAAGTAGAGGAAACTGTGTTGACTGGCAACCAGAGGACGACCGTGAGCTCTGACTTCTACTGCCACCTGGTGGTGAGTTGGGCCTCTTACACATTCAAGTCAGTTTCCTCTCTACATGAGCGGCCCACCTCTGCTCTCTGCTGGCAGGTGATCTACATTGAAGCTGATAGTAGCCTAAGGTGATGTTATGGCTGATCATGTCAGCTCCACCAGACGATGAAACACTTCTTCCACTTTTTCAGCCTGGGAGAGGTGAGTGTGAATTCAGGGGAGCTTCTGTTAGAGGGAGAATTAGTTTTTTTTTCTTGTTTCTTTTAATACTTTGGCAGAGTTGTACCAACACAGATGGGAGAGACAAGAGTACAAATGTAACACATACCTGTTGTCAGAATCACCTTCCTGACATGGAGTTGCAGGCTCCGTCCAAACACCCATGTCTTAAAATCTCTTGAAACCCTCTTGCCTTTCATCTGCACCGACGGAGGCGGACTGAAGAGGTGAAGCAGAGATCAAAGCACTTACCTGGATTCACCCAGTCAAGCTCTTTCATCACAGGTGCTGTTTATGTTTTCTGTGGACATTAAGAGGAAGACATATGTAATCTGTCCAGGCTTCCTCAAATAGATGAAACTTTACTGACTGTTATGTTTTATGATAAAAAATGCGTATCTATGGTATTAATTAAGCTCAAAATCATTTTACTGTGTGCTGCATGTGATTGGATTGTGTCTTTACACACATTAATTCATCTATGCATTGACAGTTTAAGACTACAATTCCCAATAATCAGTTTTATTATTGTATTGTATTAGTATAAAGTATTAGCTGATTAACTGATTAGTCGTTTAAGTCATTTATGAAACACAAAAATCCAAACATTCTCTGGTTAAAGCTTTTTTGCTACTTTAATCTGTTGTAAATCACTGCAAATTGAATGTTGGGTGGTTTTGTTGGGGTTCACTTCATCTTGGTCTCTGGGAACTTGTGATTTAGCACTATTTTCTGACATTGTATGGACTAAACAATGGATTAGTCAAACAACATTGTGTTGATGTTTGAAGTAGGTCCCTGATCCAAAGCTTGCCTCTATACAGGCTGCATGGCTGCTTTTATGGCTTTAAACATATTTCAGGACTGTCCGAAGGCTGGAACTTTAAAATCCCTGCCAATACGTACACGTTTTCTTTTCTTTTTGTCCTTGCAATTATTAACTTTTCATGCAAAACCCTTTCTTGTTCTCAAGGACGTATGGGCTCCTTTATAGTCATTCATTCATTCATTCAACAGGGTTCTCTGCATCTCAAATTAAAATCCACTCTTTTGTCAGGATATGAGCCTCAGCGGAGGTTAAGGGGTGAGGGCAAGAGTGGGGGGTAAACACACACACACACAGAGAGAGAGAGAGAGAGAGAGAGAGAGAGAGAGAGAGAGAGAGAGAGAGAGAGAGAGAGAGAGAGAGAGAGAGAGAGAGAGAGATAATATATTTGGATTTAGGAGATTAGCCTGTATTGGTCGCAGTGGTCTATACTGTATATAAAGCACCTTTCTTGCTGAATAAGACACATTTAATGTGCAGTTCAATAATTCAACATACAGTTACATACATATACACACACACACACACACACACACACACACACACACACACACACACACATTTAAAGCCTCTAAGCCTGAAATCCCTTTAGCTCAGCCTTTTCCTGCATCACAGAGCAGCCCTGAGGGTCACTCATGTAATCATCACCTCATCAGATCTCACACACACACACACACACACACACACACACACACACAGTTCACACTGTGAGTATAAGTGTGAAATTTGGGGCCAGAGAGGATATGCATGTGCTTACACCTCATGTTACGATGTCTCATGGTCTCAAAGTGATCTGAAACATTGAAACATTGACCTGGCAAAATGCGTTGGAGCATTATCTGTAGGTACTCTTTTATTGTGACTGTTTTGCAATTTGTTAATTTAATTTTTCTGCGATTAGCTTACTGCTAGCCAGGCTAATGTGTAGCTAATACAACATGCTAAAGCTGTGTCTCAACTCGCGTTCTTCCGTACTTACACTTGCTATTTTGAGTGCTAAGTGCATTCATGCTGACAATTATAGCAAAATGCAGTGCACTATGAGTACCCGGATGGTGCACTCATAACGGTCAAAAAGCTGAGTGTGGAATGATGGACACTTCTCACCCTCAATGGTCGCCATCTTGGCTACGTATCGGAAGAGTAGGGACCACCAACCTGTGAAAATGGCTGGTTGCGATTGCTACGGTGAACACGGCACTGAAAGTAAAAGTACCTTCATTTTTAAGAAAACTGAATTGAAGTCAAGTGAGAAAACAAGCCGGCAGATATCTTGGCGAGCGAGAATTGTGGTGAAATGTTGGAGATAATGCTCTGCCAGGTTGTAATTCAGCATTAAAAAGAAGAAGAAGAAGAAGAAGCGGTCAAATGTTGCGATCGTCATTTCCGTTAAGTGCGCAACAGCCATGTTCGTATTGAGACAACACTACCCTGTCAAAATTCACGCACTCCGCAAGTAAGTACATAGTGAACACTGCACTGCATGGAAGTGTACTAACGGAAGTATTTGAATTGAGACACAGCATAAGTAGGTCAACTGTTAATGTTATGTATTTTACTCTTGTGGACTTCCTATGAGGACTTCACTGGTGATACTTTGGTTTGGTCCTAGCATGAAGCACAATCTAATATGACAGTTAGTGAATCCAGTTTTCTTGTTACTTTAATAATTCATTTTGAAAATACCTTTGATCCAATTTAATTTATGGAAGCTCATCGTGGACTAAAATAGAAGATGCAGGCCAATGGAAGCAGTTGGCTTTTATCAGATCCAGCATGGACCACTTGGATATTTAGTACTAATCTGCAGCACAAGTTAGAAAGTGTCAAGTTTTAGGTTATCAACTACAAATTGTATTTATTTTACATTCCTGCTGACCTTTTTCCAAAACACACCACCAATTTTTTTATTGATTTCCTTCCTACAAGGCAGCCACTGGTTTCTGTTACTGACAGCACGCTTTGTAAATTAAACTTGTGAAGGCTTAAAACTTCATGTAATCCTTCACGTATAATCCATCGCCATGAAGCTTGCAGCCCTTATTTTTTTGTTGAGTTCTCCTTGGTGGTGCATTCATTCCGACACTTAGACTCCTCAGGAACCTATGCCAGGATCCTGTTTGTGGATTTTAGCTCTGCCTTCAACGCCGTCGTCCCGGCTCTGCTGCAGGACAAGCTCTCTCAGCTGAATGTGGTGGATCACAGACTTCCTGACGGACAGGAAGCAGCATGTGAAGCTGGGGAAGCATGTCTCTGACTCCCGGATCATCAGCATTGGTTCCCCTCAAGGCTGTGTCCTTTCCCCCCCGACTCCTCTCCCTGTACACTGATAGCTGCACCTCCAGTCATCAATCTGTCAAGCTCCTGAAATTTGCGGACGACACCACCCTGACAGGGCTCATCTCTGGTGGGGATGAGTCCGCCTACACGTGGGAGATTGACCATTTGGTGACCTGGTGCAGTCACCAACAACCTGGAGCTCAATGCTCTAAAGACAGTGGAGCTGGTAGTGGATTTCAGGAAGAACGCAGCGCCACCCGCCCCCATCACCCTGTGTGACTCCCCAGTCAGCACTGTGGAGTCCTTCCGCTTCCTGGGCACCATCATCAGCCAGGACCTCAAGTGGGAGCTGAACATCAGCTCCCTCACCAAGAAAGTCCAACAGAGGATGTACTTCCTGCGGCAGCTGAAGAAATTCAACCTGCCAGAGACAATGATGGTGCACTTCTACACCGCCATCATTGAGTCCATCCTCACCTCCTCCATCACCATCTGGTATGCTGCTGCCACTGCCAAGGACAAGGGCAGACTGCAGCGTATCATTCGCTCTGCAGAGAAGGTGATTGGCTGAAGTCTGCCTTCCCTCGAGGACCTGTACGCCGCCAGGACCCTGAGGCGTGCAGGAAAGATTGTGGCTGACCCCTCCCACCCCGGTCACAAACTCTTTGAAACACTCCCCTCCGGCAGGAGGCTGCGGTCCATCAGGACCAAAACCTCACGCCATAAAAACAGTTTCTTCCCGTCTGCAAGTGGCCTCATCAACAAGGCCTGGGACCCCCCTGTGACCCCCTAATACCACCATAAACCCGCCCCCCCCAATGGACACTACACATTATATTAACGTAAGCCTCAAGACTGTATCAACGCATAGCTCTTAGACAATCATATTTGTGCACTGCATACTGTGAACTTTTGCACATCCCTCAGTTAATATTTTGCACATTCTGCACGAAATGTAAAGCTCTTCTTTTTCATATTATTGTTTTTTTTTCTAATTTTATCTTATTCTATTTTATTTTATATTTCTTCACATTTTTTATTGCTAATTTCTCTATTTTCTATTTGTATTCTTAACTTGCTTTTTTTCAGTATTTGCTTTTGAGTGGTTTTATTTTATATATCTGTATATATTTATGCTTATTTATGCACCAATACACCAAAGCAAATTCCTTCTATGTGAAAACCTACTTGGCAATAAATCTGATTCTGATTCTGATTCAGGAACGTTAAGAAGAGGAAGAGTAGTCATCTGCCAAAAAACCAAAGAAATATTGCATTGATAAGTTATGTTGTTGCAAATCTAAACCTACTGTAGAGGACAAACAATAAGCAAGCATGGACATGGTAAAAAGGATCACTTGAAATTGCCTTAAATAAGATGCTGTTCAGCAGCTGACTCTGAAATAGTCAAATGTCAGTAGGTCCTTGAATGCACAAAGAGTTTTCAAAATGGTCCCTGCTAACAGATGAAGTACCATGCAACAATCACTTAACTTTGACCAGAATTTAAAGGTGACAAAATGCCCACTTTACTATAATAGATTCCCTTTTTAAATCAAGTTTTAGCCAATCGCTGCCTTGAAAGGTTGGAAATCAATTTGAACACTTAAACCCTGAAAAATAGGTCTGCAGTGAATGCATCCACAGAGACACACACACACACACACACACACACACACACCCGTCCACACACCCATCTCCTCTGAACCCCCTTTGACCTGCACCAGCACTCTACTCTCAAAACCCCACCCACCCAGCCCTCACCATGCCAGAACCAAACGCACCCGCAATGAGAGCTGGCTGGAAGTGGGGAAGCAGTGTGTGTGTGTGTGTGTGTGTCCCAGAGGTGCAGGGGATTAGCTGAGGTCTCTCTGGAGGGGTCATTAGGCAGCTCTGATTATCTCAGATCCCTCTGACACTCTCTCTCTCTCTCTCTCTCTCTCACTCTCACACACACACACACACGCATTGATCTGTCTTGGTCTGCTCACATCTGTTTACCGTAGGACCTTGTTGCAGGAGGAAATCTGACACCTCTTCACCTCAAC
This sequence comes from Macquaria ambigua, assembly GCA_008360985.2. Taxonomy (NCBI): domain Eukaryota; kingdom Metazoa; phylum Chordata; class Actinopteri; order Centrarchiformes; family Percichthyidae; genus Macquaria; species Macquaria ambigua. The sequence continues at coordinate 150,137 of VMKM01000779.1, forward strand.
CTGTGAAGGCTGTGTGTGTGTGTGTGTGTGTGTGTGTGTGTGTGTGTGTGTGTGTGTGTGTGTGCGTGCGTGTGTGTGCGTGTGTGCGTGTGCGCGTGTGCGTGTGTGTTGGGATCATCAATATGCATCATGCTTAACAATGACAGAACAGAATAAACAGACCAACCCAAGTTGACATTGTAATACAACGTGAGTAATGATGATTTCTGAAATCATCTGTAGGAGGCTGGATGACGATGATGAGTTTGGGTCGGTTCACCCAAATTACAGAAAACATGTTTTGTCACTCATCTCTAGTGTTATCTGGCAATTGCAGATATTTTTGGTTTTATTTGAACAGGTTTTGAGATATCTGTTTTTGAGTGTTCTGCTTCGGCCTTAAAACAACGGAGGTGATTGAAATGTGTCTTGTGGTGCTCAAAACATTGAAGAATTAATTACTTACTGTACCCAGTTATACTGGATAATCCACAGCACACAATGCCAACTAATTGAAAGTGCTTTCTACCTAAGAAATAGTTCCTAATTTACATCATCCTTTTCAAATGATCAATCATCCACTTATCGGTTTCACCTTATCCTTCTAGAATCAAAAGGTTCACAGCTCCATCTTCCCAGAAATTAAACCCTTCAAAGTATCTTCTAACTCCTGCTAAATGTGTCAGTGTTCAGTGTGTGTTTCACTGTTTCATGTTTCAGTTGTTTTTTTGCATTAGAGGGTTTTTTTTTTTTTGTCTCTCTTTAAAACAAAATGCTCTTTTTTGTCCAGCAGAGGGAGGTGTGACCCACTGATATGTGATGAGCAGGCCACTGAACAGCAGTCAAACCCACAGGCTGTGTTCACACAGGATGTGATGTGAATTTCCATCCAGAAGGCACAAATCCAAATTTTCACGTCATTGTGATTCACTTGGAAAGCTGCACTTTCTCATCTTTGGTCTCCTCCAACTAATAGAGACACGATTGAAAAATGTGAAAGTATTGTGTTTTGTTTGTGTTTTGTTTGTTTGTGCCCACTGCAAATATTAATTTAGCTGTGTTAACTTGAGTGAAATGTATTTGTGTACATATATTGTTGTATTGAGGGGATTCGGACATCCAAGATGCTGTTGTATGATGGAAACTTGGCGCTGCTCTACATTTTTCTATTTCCATTCAACAGTTGAAAACCACAGAACCACAAATCCAGCAAACCTGCTCCCATCAGGCAGGAGGAGGAAGGAAATGTAGAATTACTCACCTTAGAGAACAATAATCAGAAAAAAAATGGATAGAAATACTGTAACAAAGAATAAAAACACAGAAGCTGTTCAGGTTTGATAACACAGAATCTAAAACCAGAATAAAAAGACATATCTTTAATTTCTACAATAAAACAATAACTATCAGATAAAAATCATGTGATGTGACGTGAATGCTGCTCCTCTTCTGTACATAAATAACTATAAACAGAAGGGAGTAGCTGTATACATTACACACAATAAATGAACTAAAATTCACACACGTGCCCTTTTCTTGCCATCTAATCCTTGTCCTCTACAGCTGCACAACAGTTTATATACTCTCTGAGGTGATTTTCTGTTGATTCATTAATCTCAATGTATACTCACACATATGATGGTTTGCATTCAGCTCATGCTCATGGGTTAATGTGTTCCAGATGAAGCCAAGACAAAAAGATTTTAATCTAAGAAAAAAAAAGTTTGAATATTAATCCATTTAATGTCATGTTGGTGCTTTGATGTGATGACTCCTTCTGGGGACAAAAAGCTGCTCTCCACTCCCCACAAAGTTACCCTTTATTTTATCAGACCTGGTTTTGGTGTTAAAAAAGAGTATTCTGCTGATTTAGCATTGCACTCCTACAACAAAAGATCAAATTTGATGCAGGAGAACCAGAGATATCGTCTTCATTCTTCATCCTTGGCTAAACCTGGCGCCTACATTACCAACAATGCAACTCGACCACCGACGATTCGGTCGGAGATTCGGGTGTGTTATGCTAGTAGCAGCTAATGTAGCCTCAAGACGCTAGCCTGCAGCAGAGATGAGCAGCGGGCTACAGAGGTCTGGTAAGCTCACTTCTTTCTAACTCCACACCCCAAGATTTCTCTCATTGTAAAACTTGAAGTCTTCAGCCCCGACTGATGTGACATCACTTGAGGCAGTTTATCAGGTTTCGTGCAGCTCCTTCTGGAGCCACAAAAGGCTTTGTACAACGTTTTTCACATATCCAGTAGTACTCCACAAGACCTGCAAAACAGACTTTGACATGTAAAATCGGTGCACTTCCCCTTTAAGGTAGTAGTTATGGTTAAAGTATGAGTAAACCTTTTTAAAATGAATGCAAGCCAATACAATGTTCTCACATGTGACAAAAGCAAATGTGTGTTGCCATGACAGAGACGTATAGACATGAACGTCAGTGTTTGGACAGTCAGTTAGCTCTAGCATCCATCCATCACAGTCTCATACAGTAACTGTCAGAATGAACCTGGTCAAAGGTCGCACCATATCGGAGCTTTTGTTGCTATAATCTCAGAGAAAACAAACTAAACTGAGTAATGACAAAGCAAACAGCAATTTTATATCATCCTCTGTGGATTAAAACAGTTGTATTGTAGTACAGCATTGCAAGCTCACATTCATGGTTTGAAATATTCCACCCATTCCTGGTAAATTATTGCGCAGCATTAATTAAGATAAAATGATTGTAGCCATGATAACTAAGTCATAAAATCTTGTCTCATGCTATTATAAACCACTGTGCTGTGCCCAAACTACCTCCAGCATTGCATTTCGTCTTCTCCTCAGTTACTGTGTCAACTCGTCCACACCAGTGAAGCCCCTTGTGTTTTTTTTAACGTATTTAATTTCAAAATGCCTAAATGGAATTAATTACTAGTGGCTAATGACTGTAAACAATGGGTGTGTGTGTTTAAGCATTACTTAGATCCGCTCTGTATTTTTCTATCTTTATGGCCTTACTGTGTGTCTCTTATAGTGTTTTAGGAAATAAGATTTGGTCTCTTCAGTCTGTACTTTGTTAACATATTTCTGTGTTTAACATCGGTCACTGTGGTCAGGTGGGTTTCCACAGTGTACTGTCTGTTTAGGGTCAGATAAGATTGCATTTTACTTTGTGTGTGTGATTTTGTGTTCCAATAAGTGAGGTCATTTTGTTTTTGTTGTGTTATACTTTGGAGCACAGCGTCAGGACCAGCTGAGTGAGGCGACTCTTTACAGTGTCCTAACTGAATGCGAACGTCAGCGACAAAATCAGTTTGATTGCATTGTTTTCTATTGGAATGTCCTAACTGGCAGCGAGCGACGCAGCCCTGTTTCTATTTATTCCTGTTGCTCGCGTTGAAAGCGTTGCATCATCATTGATTCATGAAGTTGAAATGCAAAGTCATCTATACGATACCTCCTCATTTAACTACAATAACCTGGCAGCTGGCTGGAAGGAGGTCGCCAGGGAGCTGGAAGTTTCTAGCTAAGTGGGAGTAGCCTTATCAAGGTAAATAAGCTAATAACAACCTGCTGTTGGCTGTATTGTATGTCATTTCCAGTAAAGAAACATCTAAATATCACAATATAATATTATAGTGATGGGGGGGGGGGGGGGGATTGAATTACCTTAATTACCAAATTCAGTATGTGCATTTTCAGTTAGATGCTTATCTCATTGGTCAGCCCCATACTTAACTACCATAGAGCAGAATGGGTCCCATAATCAATTAAAGTAATTTGAGCCAAATTAAAATTGGAATCTGAATGTGAGTAGCTTAGACACAGGTCCAGTGGCTTCTCTTCTTGGTCGTATCGCACCAGAGACGTCTTAAACACGTGGATTAAAAGACTAATGAGGAACTGGAGATGCTGCAGGATTACAACACTGGAGCAGAGACTCCTGATGAAGGGGATCCTTTTCCTATACTAACATAGATCAGACTGGACTGATGGGACCATTACTGGTCTCTAAAACTGCTGCAACTGCAGACCTGTACATGATGTACATGGAAGGCACTGTACAAATACTGTGTTAAGGCCTTGAGAAAGATAGAGTTGATACGATTGTTAAGATTGTCCCTGTTAGTGTTTTAAAAATCACAAAATCTCTCTCTCTCTCTGTGTCATTCATTCTCTCTCTCTCTCTCCCTCTCTCTTCGACCTGTCATTTCCTCCACATGCGTAACCAATCCAACTCTTTTGTGCATTGTCTGCAGGCGCGTGTGAGCACATTGCTCAGCCTGAGTCAGCGTGCTAACAGAGGACTGCACACGTCAGTGAAGTCACTGCCGACACCCACTAAACAGACATAGAAAAATGCTGCCCGAGTGAGAACAAGGGTGAGTGGAAAACTCCTCTCTGACATCCTGCAACAGTCAACCTCCAACCAAAACTTTAATGCTCCCAATTAGTGCTTGACTGAGTCTGATATTCATCTGATGACTGAAATCTGAGAACAGTTTGAACTTTTCCAAACTCTTCTTCCAAATACCACAAAAACCACAGCAGTTTTTTTTCCTCATACTATCTCCCTCAGGTGAAAACCAGTCATCTCTAAAGCATCAACTTTTCAGAAACTGAGACAACGGTTGGGTGTTTCGTTGGATTGCTTCCACTATTGCAGTTGCAAATCTTCAAGTAGTAAAATCTAGTAGTTTTTTTCTAATCCACATTATGTTTCAAGAGAAGTACACATCTTGAAGTTTTGTATGAGGAGACACAAGCTCCTATTTTTAACCCTCTCCATCCCTGATAAGACCAAGAAAATGACTAAATAATGACTGAGATTATATTATATTATATAAGAAAAATCATGTAAAATGAGCTGATAGATAATAGTCTTTTATTTTGTTAAACAACTCCTTCCTGGCAACATACATTGTTTTTCTCATCAAATCTACTCATGTTAAGTGCATTAAATAAAAATATATATAGTATATTTATTCCTTTAAAACCGTAACAATGCGTTTTACAGAAGGAAGAAGAGAAAAATGTTAAAGTTAAAGAGATGAAACACAGAATATGGTGGTTGTGATAAAAGTTACTCATCCTACAGTTTTCTACTCTTTGGTCGGCTTTTGTGAAATACAGGACTTAAAATTGGTGTTTTTGGTGTTAAGACATGACAATGGTGAACATTAGAGGCTATTCAACAAAAAAATTAAAAATAGTTTGTGGGTGGAATATGATCTCAATCAAAAATGTAAAATGCAAGCCTCCTTCAAAAACGATCCCAGGCACGCTGTAGGGTTTGTGCAGGGTTTGGTATTTTACATGGCAATGTGTATTTAAAACAACCAACGTGTTGCAACCGACATAGGTCTTCATCAGGGACATTAAATTATTTATTTCTATTAACTGGCCCCATTTTCTGATGTGAAACACTGATTTATTCTTCAGTCACAAGGATTCCTTTTTTTTAAAGTCAGTTGCAGGACTCAGTTTTGGTTCATCATTATATATTGTCTGAATAAAACCTCAAACGAAGGAAATGTTTTTCACCTGTGTGTTTATGCACCTGTGCACAGTCTCAGCCTGATTGTTCTGCTTTAATAAGGGGGAGGGGAGAGCGAGGCTGCCTGGTGTCAAAAGCCATTAAATCAATGCAATGGAGATGTGAAGTTGAAGGAAATAATTTGTTTTGTTGAAAGGAGCAGAAACTGCAAAGTGCAGGCAATTTCCTCTTTTTTTCTCTGATTTGCTGCTCCAATTAAACTGCACGCAAAAGTGTAGTGATGTCCTCAACATCCTCCTAGTCGGAGAATTTCTACTCTACATAACACAATGCAAATCCCTACTGTCTACCTACATACAACTTTTCATAATCTCCTGGTGTATCTGAAAACTGATCTATCAGACTGACATGTATTTGTCATAATCTGTCAGCCCAACAATATATGTGTTTGAAGACAAGCCACGAAACAAATCACAGAATGCTCTGCAGCACAAACGGACAGATTTAAGATGAGAGATGAGATGGGAAAGACCTGTTACAACCTGGATGCATGTTAAACAGCATTCAATGCTTCCTATGAAGTGTAATCACATCCCTTTGTGAAGACAAACTGGAATAGTACAGGCCCTCATTTCTGATTAACATCTGTTTAAAGAAATATTAAAATACCTTAAAAGGGCTGATGCCTTTCTTTTTCATCTTCAAATCACATTACTTTCAGTTAGCAGGAACAGTCTGTCCCATAAAAACACGGTTGGTTGAATGGTTGGTGGTTTTCTGCCAAGCTGCTCTGTGTTTCTGTCATGCCTCAACCAGTCCCAAAGCCTTCAGGTGTTTTCTCAAAGAAAGAGAGAAGAGATGTCAGGAGGTTAAAGTGGCAACCACCGAAATGTCTCCCGTCCTGCGTCTACGCTTACAGTATATTATCCCCTCTTGGAACAGCAACATCACCTGCATATATTTGTGCTTTGACACTTATCTTGCCATATTTCCAACATGTATGGGTAATAATCCACAGCAACCTGCAAACCATTATCAGGAAAGAGGCTGCTGTGTTTTTTGCTTAGTCTGTTAAAGCTAAATGGCCTCAACATCCTTATGCAACTACTTTTCTTTAAAGCCTATTATTTTGCTGCTCACTTGTTGAATTCAGTGCTTACAGTCTGTATTTCAGATCTTAAAGTACCTGTTTGATAAACTCTGACACACAGCTCTGGCTGCACATGTTCACATCTGAATGTGGACGTTTCACTCGAAACCACATGCTGCCCTGCAGCTAATGTCCTTTGTACTTGATCATGGTTTGGTTGCGGTTGCCAAAACACAACAACAGTTTGATAGTTTGCTTTGGTTGAGGTTTAGTTTGCTTCAACCAATCAGGATTCTTCAGTGAAGCTTGGAATGCTGTGTTTGACGCAAAGGGAGGAAGTGCTCTGCTTGCTGCTGATGGTGCGTGCGGACAGGGATCAAACAAATTTGCTCTTTGCCAGCATTTGCTCAAACATGTAACTGCATTGCCTCAGGCACAGTTCTTCCCTCAGGCAGCTGCTACATTTACATGCACTTATCAGAGTTATACACAATACCAAGATGATTACATGGTTTGTTTATGGTACCGTTCTTTTAATAATTAGATGAATTACTGGAGACGCCCTCCATTATATTTTACGTCACTTTTCCTCCAGTGTTCAACCCCTAAAACCTGATCTGTTCATGATGCAACTATTGTATGTAGTTGTGAACATCTTTGTGCAATAAAACTGTTTTGAGTTTTTAAGGCTACTTCTGGAAAAAGGGCTGGATTCAGTCATTCAAAGTTTAATTTTCCCACCACTGGTTTCTCTGGCTGGGTATCCATTCTGAAGAGCACAGTTGTCTGTGTTTGCAGGTGGCTAAACCTGACACTTACTGTATGTTTGAGATACTGGTAAAACTGAAAGCAAATATGGTGCAAAAATTATATTGTTGGCAACTATAAACTATGGTGGGGGACTCTGAGCACCTGTCAGTCTGCATAACTTCATGTTTACTCCTCTTGGATTGTTTGTAAAAAGCACTGGACAAGAACTAAAATGCAACAATCAGTATCATTGTTATCTTGGTCCAGACCTAATAAACTACAGGTGTGAAAGTAATGATAGTCCTTGTGGTTAAGCTCAACCTGGAAGGTGGAACAAAAAGAACAAAGCGATGAGACACCATGAGTGCTTATTCCCATCCTCACTCCTCCATCCTCCAGCTTGTGACCCAGAAATCGACTGAGGCCCACAATTACCGAGGATATTCCAATCCCTAAAATGTGTCTTAGAGGAGAGAGGGGGCTTCCAGAGGAGCTTGGAGTGAGGAAACACAGGTGTATCCTATCTGAAGGTTTTACCAGACGACAACACCCCTACAATCAATCAGGAAAAATGAAGTTGCCTATCCAAATATTTCTCCTGTGCAACTGAGGAAGAGACATGAGGAAAGCAAGGAGCCTAATTGGCCAAATGGAAAGAACCCCATGTGTATCAGAGGAAGCACAAGTTTGCAAACTGGAGACAGAGTATAGCATGTCCACAGATTTTCCCACAGAAAAACACTGTCCAAATATGCTGAGAACTCCTGATGTTTATGTAACAAGGTTTAAAATCTCAAATTGTTTCCTTGTTACTCCTGATGTGAAAATGAACAGTCTCCTCTGTACAACAGAAGTCATGGACTCTGTAGGTTTTCTCCTCTGTGGTTCATCTGACACAGAGGAAAGGAGTTTGCGTTGCATTGCATTGTGACAGGTCCACGTGACAGCCAGCCAGCTACAGCACTATATAATTTAATAAGTTCAATACCAAGAAGTCCTCTAAGGTGATGCCTGTACTTGAATACCAAGAAATTATCAAAGGTGATGTCAGTAAACTACATGTAACAATCAGGTTTAACAACTTGGCTGCCCTGTCAGCCCGTGATGATTTACCCCAGAGGAAATTTTTTTCCCAGAAAACAACAAAGTTCAGACACTGTGCTCTGAAGTGTGACTGAATAGACACCTGCCAGCATTACCATCTCACTCAAGATGTCAGGTATTAAGGTCAGGTATTTAGAAACTGAAATGATATCTGTGCTGGAGACTTCGTTAATCAAGTGTGCCAGCGATACTGACCTATTTTACTCCATGGGCCATCGTCTAATACCAGGCAAATCACCAAGCTGTTTTTGTATTGCACTACAACAAACAGTTTGGAAACATGATGAAAACCGACAGAAAACGCTAACTCTATTGGAATATGCTGTAATTCTTCTGTTTGGTGGGGTAGACCTTGCCAAAAAATCATAAGAATCTGTGTATCACTTGTGGTTGTGACCATATTTAAACTTTGTTTCTACTAATGTTTTATTTCCACACTGTAAATCTATCCCACTTAAGTTCTCGATGTGGGTGTATGCACAAGTAAGTAAGACCCAGTGACTCTAAACTGAAGGAGTCCAAGGAGTTTTTTAGGTTCAGACAGCAAAATGTTTGGCCAAATCAGTTAAACCTGTTTCACCTGCTGCAGACCAGACTGAAAAAAACATCCTGAATCAAGCAAGAGATGAAGATTGTCAGTGCATCAGTACAAGACTGCAGAGACCAAGTGTCTGACTGACTGTGGAGCGAAGACTTCAAACAGTTACTCACTGTAAAAATGTTTTACATCACATACATTAAATCTGATGACTTTTTTGTAAACTATTTTATGTCCCCCATAAATGTGTGGATAACTGTATGCATAAAAAGGGCGACATCTCCAACACTATTCATCAACACTGACTGATCCGACACTCTCAAATTAATGTCGAGCGTATAAACAGTGTGTCTCTGTCCAAATATACATATTTAAAGGTGAATGTTCATATGCAAAGCACCTCTTTGCTGCAGAAAATGATCCATTCATTCATTTTTCATTTTCATTCTATCTGCTCTTTAGGCTCCATCCACACTAATACGTTTTCATTTTAAAACAGCGTTTCAAAACGAAAGCGACCTCCATACACACAAGTGTTTTATCAGCGTTTCAGAAACAATCTCCGTCCATACTACACGCCTGAAAACGCATATCACATGACCATTGACATGTACTGGGCATGCTCGTGCCGGTGTACAGGAAGCAGATTGTCTGCTCTGCAGTTGGTTGCTTAGTTAGTTGCAGGAAGAACAGCGATGGAGAAAAGTAACAGCAGAGATTTCTCAGCTTGGACCGACGACCAGGTGGAACTGTTACTGAAAGTAAGTGTTGTGATTCATTATCTGTGTTGAATTAACTGCTGGTAGTCAAGGCTGAGGTCGCTTGTTTTCTTCCGGAAAAGGGTCACGTGATAGGGGCCTGACGAATCAGGGAAGGACACGTCGTGGCTGATATGACCCAATCAGGAAGCGAACGCATGTGTCTGCGTCATTGTTTTAAAACGTCTCCGTTTCCGCCCGTCCTCACTAAACGTGATCCCGGGTCAGTAACACGAGGTCAGTAACATTTTAAAAGGTCTCCATTTTAGGGGTTATGAAATGCTGGAGTAGTGTGGGCGCTAGGTGTAAATGTAGCAAAAGTTATGCATTTTAAAAGAAACATTAGTGTGGATGTAGCCTTAGTACAGTAGCTGTTGGGAGGCATATCCGTGTCTGCCAGGATACTAAATTTGCATGTTTAGTTGTGTAGCTTTTATCTGGTGGGATTTCAAAAGGTTTCATTGGACTTTGGAGATTTCTTACCTTTAGAGAATCCTGCAATCTTATAAGTTAAAGTTAAAAAAGACAACAAAAAAAAGGTTTTGTCTCGCAGCAAAAATATCCTCCTGTTTATTTTATGCGTCTCTGTTCATTGGTCTGACCTACATGTGTCTGTCAGTGGGTTTAGGGAGTCTGGTGTCTGTTCCACAGTCAACCAGGCACAACGCATTATCTCACTCATTATTAATGGCTGTCAATTTATCACATAACAACACTGCTGTAGATAATCGGCTTGCAGACATACAGTATGACGTGTCACCTGCTAGTGTCTTAAAAGGCAATTCACACCACCAGCTTTTTAAGTTTTTAGAGCTTTTTAGACATCGTCACTCATCCATCTCACAGAACATGAATATGCCCCTAATTCTACAAATGTATGACGTGGCCTACGTTTAGCTTTTTAGACATCAGGTGCTCTATATCAGGTTAACGATGCAGTCCAAAACTCTAAATCTATGTCTTTGCATAGTCCCGTGAGCTTTGCAAAATATCATGGCAACAAACTCTTGTTAATTTGCAAGCTACCGGTATGGCATCATTTTAGATTCTTAATGTTGAGCACGCAGTTGACAAAGTCGCAAGTGCACAGTGTGTATTCAGAGCAGGTAGAGTGAGGTGAGACCACCAGAAGTGATGCGAGGGGTGCAGATGAGCACACACAGAGAACAGAGAGGTCAGAGAAATGAAAAATGAGCATGCTTTGCCCTGCTCACACAGAGCTAGTCTGAGCGCGCTCAAAGCCCATCAGCACTCACTTGACTTGCTTTTTGCTCTCTCAAAACTTTATTGATAAGAAGGCCTTTTTTGTCAAATCCAAGCTCTGATTTTTGCCACAATACTGTTGATTGGCTAGTTTGGTAAAAGTCACCTCTCCGATTCGACACCCCACAAATCTTCGGTGGTCACTGTCATGACTGCGTCCCAGGATTATAATAGTAGTAGTAACTACGGTAGACTTTTAACGTGCTTTGGATGATTTTAAATTTCTAATTGGAAAAAGTACCAAGCACTAGAAGCACTATCAGATATCTTTGCAGCCTTCGACTAACTTGACTTAGTTAAGCTTAAAAGTTATATGTAATGTTGTTAGCTCCAAAGGGACTAGCTATGTAAAGCAGGTGAAACGCATGTAACTGACTTGGCCAAACAACAAAATTTTACTGTTTGACCCTAAAAAAACTGGTGTGTAGCCAATGTTTAGAATCACAGGGTCTTATTCATGAAATGTTGGTATGACTTATGGGTCTATACAAACATCCAAATTAAGTACTTTTGTGGGATTGATCAGCCGGTTCATGGACATTGAGGGCTGTGAGGACTGAGTCAATGTGGGCTGAATGGACGCTTCAGTACCATAAGACTCAACTGAAGGTCCTGCTGACAGAGAACATGGTTGTTGATGGAGACATTGAGTGGTTTGTGAATCAAACTGTTGATCTTTTTAGCTTCTTGAACCACTGGGTCACCCAGAGAGTCATCACAAAAGCTGTGGATGAACCCACTGACACACAATGGAGCGCTGTAATTCCACACAGAGATGAAACATTGTCTGACTGCACCAACAAGAGCTCACACTGTGATAATAACATCGCACATGAACACTCTTTTCTCATGCTTTTCTCAAATGCACAATCTGAGTGAGGTTCTTTTATCTCCTTAGTCTCTTTACAAACATAACACACACATACACACACGTACACACACTGATCATCTCAGGTCTCCAGGGGCTTGCCTGCCAGTAAATGAAGCGTCGCTTGGCTGTCACCCATTCAATGGCGCATCGTTTTACTGTTTCATTGTGGTCCACGGCGCTCCTGTTGACACGCTGAGAGTGTTGGGACGGGGTGAAGTTACGCTTCCGTGACACCGTGACACCCGCTTGGAGAGCCAGAGAACCTGATGCTGACTGATCATGAGCTCTGCACAGAGAGAGTGTGTGTGTGTGTGTGTGTGTGTGTGTGTGTGTGTGTGTGTGTGTGTGTGTGTGTGAGAGAGAGAACAAGCACTACAGTGGAATAATACGAGAATAGATGTCCAATTGTCTCTGACATTTCATCAGTGAATGTGTGCCACCAGAGGTTTTATAGTGGTTGTTTCAAAGTGAATCATTCACTTCGATTACTGCTCTTCCAGATGTTTCCTGCCAGTCACATCGACTGTGATGACTCAAATCAAATGTTTGTCAGTGCAGTAATACACACACACACACACACACACACACACACACACACACACACCATTCTGTCTGAAAGTGTCTCTCAGAGAAGTCTCAGTCATCTCTTTGCTTCAGGGAATGAAAAGATGCACACAATCCCGTATGCATGTTGCAAAGATTTCTATGAAAAACATTTCTAAGTGTGTGTGTCTGTACGCAAACATCATGCTTATCAGCAGACTGCTGAAGACTAAACAGGAGAGAAGTGATGTGAAGCAGCAGGCTATCAAATCTAAATATTAGAAGTTCTTGTAAAAATATTTTTAATGGTCTTTATATTGTTGGTATGTGGCTACAAACTTAGCACTTTTTGGATAAGAATAATGGAGGTGCCTCTGGAGCACTTTTTCCCTGCTTGTTGATGGCCTACAGGCCCAGTTACGTATAGGGACAAAACTATTGTTCTCAGGCGAGGGGAATGGATTCACACAGTTTATTTGCTTTGATGTTGGTTTACACTACTAATTTTAGCGCTTTATGGCTGCAGAACCATATATATATTATGTAGACACATAGTTGTACTTATTGTATATATGTTTGCATCTGTATACATATATATTGGTTTCTGTCAAGATGTTACTGCAATCTCATTAGATACTTTACTCACGTGACCACGTCATGTGACAGGATTATGTGTACATTTAAGATGGCACCTCACATTGCCATTTTAGTCTGAAGAAGAGCAGTTGTGCTCAAAATGTCACTTTGGTGTAATAAAGTATGAACATTGGAGCCCTTCAGTGTGCGAGCCATTTTTTGATTATTTTTGTGACTTGCCCAGTTGTGGCTCAGCACCTGCCACTGTTTGGATGTGCGTGCTGACTTCTACTTTCAATAATTCATAAATCCAGACTTTGTGAAAATGTGCAGCTAGCAGCTACAACAACATTTACGCTGGGTTCACATAGGAGGTGGACGCGCCGCAAAGCGCCACGATATGTCAATTCTAGCAGCTTGCCTGCCTGTTCAGACCAGAAGTGCATTTCTCTGCGCCGGTCAAGAAGCGATCCTGCTCCTCTGCTCTTTTTTATGGCTGATTTTTTTTTTTGCTGTTGTTATGTGGATGTATGTATCATTTATCAGTATCAGATCATTTATATCATGTATAATACATCATTTATATCCTCTATAATGTGTTTTCGTGCCAGATTCGCTTGCAGCGGGTGGAGACAATAGAACAGACGCCGAAATGATCGCTGCAGAGCGCGAGCCGACCATGGAGCTTCTGCCTCCTACAGTATGTGAACCCAGCGTAAGACTTCTAGCCAGAATCTTTCAAAATAAAAGTGTCACTTTCCCAAGTGTAAACTGACAAAAAAAACTGGTTCACTTGGTAGAAAAACTGTACAATCTATGTGCACCCCATTGGTCTGAACTGTTGTTTCAGAAACTAAAAGTATTTGATAATATAATTTGGGCATTAAGACTCATAGAAATTGCTTGGTTTGACAGATGTCCCATCCTGTCAAACTCAAACATGGTGGTTGCTGCTTGCTTGTACCACCTCAGCTCCAACTTGTAAAGTCCTGTCTTTTAGAATACCAAACTGCTGTGCAGTATTTTGGCATCTGAAAAGAAAAATCTGTATGGCAGCTCGGCACATTCATAGCAGCCACAGTGCCACTCACTTGGTGTGGGTGAAAAGGGAGTGTTATCACAAGCACATACCCACGCTTACTCAGTTACTACATCCCTGACAGGGAATGTCAGAATAAGAATTACTCACTCTCTTTACTAGATAACAAGTTTAACTTGCCAAAACCTCATAGTTATATATTATCTGTACATAATATGGAATTAGATCACACAGCAAGCCTTTACCCAACGTGTTGCACATATTGGTGGTGATTAAGTGTCTCAGAGAGAGCCAGGTGGCTGATGGGAAGACAGCTCAGCAGGAGACAAAAGCAGCACATCTGAGTGGGCTGGAATCCTCTCCGAGAGGTGGGTCCTATCCGGCCCACCTCTCTTTGCTCCTGCAGTTGTCGCTCTCTCATCTTTCCCCCCTTAGTTTCTCCCCCTCAGACAGGTGGAGGGGTAATTTGATACGGTGAGAGCTTTCTGTCTTCAGGGGTTAAAATAACAATCAACAATCTGCTGTTTACTGGGAAAAACTGGAGCGTTAGATATATTGCTGAGACCAGAGGAGAACAGGATTTCCTGATGTTAGAAAAGTTTGAAAGCTGCAGTCATTGCACATATCTTTTGTGGCAAGAAGTATTTATGCTTTTTCAATCTGTGAATCATTGAGTCTTTATCAGTTTGTGGTTACAGGATGGCACTGATTTGCAGCTTTCACGTCACACAGTGTGGCGGAATGGTGTGGGTTGCCTCAGTCAAATTATCAGCTACAGGAAACGAACAAGACAGCATTCGGTGTGTACTCCACCCCCTCCTTTCCCTGTGCGTGGTGATGTCACCAACTCACTCATATCTCATCTGAAGGAATTCCAAGACTTCCTGAAACCCAAATATGGTCACACATCCTGCAGGATTATCAGCAACTTGGGGGTCATGAAACACATTTCTTGCTTTCTCTCTTCCTGCTTGAGGCGTTTAGCAAGAGGGATATGATGTTATGTTTTAGTAAGTTTGATATGAAAATACTCTGTGGGATGCATCAATGGCTTCTACATTTAACGTAATAAGAATCACAGCCTCTTTTTAATTTATTTTTATTATTTTCTGTAATTTTTCTGTGGATTTTTATAAAACGTGTGATCTGGAACACATTAAGATATTACGAATACCTAACGAATATCTAATTTAAAAACCACAAGTATTTTATTCTCAGATGATCACTAACATGCACCTGAAGGAGTGAAGATAGCTCAACTTTACACATGTAACATACTTGGTTATGTGTCCATTTTCAGCTAATAATCACTTTTTTATTATTATTATTATTAATAAAACTCAGTATTTTGTCTGATAATAAGGACAGTCTGGCTGTTTGTGGATTTTTTACTATTTAAAAACTGCCTTTAAGAAGTAAAGCCCCCCCCCCCAGCCTTGCCATATTTTGCAATGTATTGAGTATATGAGTCTGATAGTTAGTTATATGGCCATAAACTGCTTTAGTTCCCTTCCTGATAAGACACACTCTCAGTGTTAATGGCTTAACATATTTCTCAAGTTTGCAGGCTTACCATCTATCCTTTAAAAATCGTAACACTGTTATGGGGTTAGAGACTCCTTTCTGTCCCAGACTACAAACTCTGTCTCCTTCTTATCAAGAAACTGATAAAACAAATGGAGCGCAATCTCTGAACAAAGTCTACCAGCTGTTACAAACATTTGTCAGTCACTTTTGCAAGTAATTCAAAATTCAGCTCATCTGTTATTCCTGTAGTGTAGAATCACAATTTAGGAGAAAACAAACATTTGTGGATTTAAAACGTTGCTAATTAATCCATATTACAGGTACTGTTTGTGTTTAGCAGCCTGTATGTTGTGTTGTTAAGCCATAAACTGTGTGTAGGCATATATTTAATGACATTCTTGCCTTAGAAATCACTGATTGCTTACTGTAATTTCCTGGTTTCTCAATGCTGAGTGACTGTAGACTACTATAGATAGGGTCAAGACTCTTTCCTGTGAACACAATCAATAAAATGATTGCAGCAGTGATCAGTGAATTGCCGCTTCTGGACAGATAAGAGCTCCAAAATGACGAATCATGATTTGCCGTCATAGGAAGTGAGGTGTCTTCAGCATATATGATCACATGGCAGTGGTCGAGATGATACTAAAAGATCATTGACATAGGCCCACTAAGGGTTTTTAGCCACCACTGGGCAGTTGAACAAGCTCTAACCCGACATTAACATATTATCACTTAAAGTTGCTGTGGCGAACATGTTAGCAAATAGTTGCCTATTTACACATTCAGCAGATATGAAGGAACTCAAACTCCTATTTCTGGATACAAATTAGTCCAATATCCACTCTCCTTTTAGCTCTGTTTTGTTCTCCACCAACTCCTGAGGGAAATATCTGGCTCTTTAGCTGCTAAATGCTCCACTACGTCCATCAGCTAGTGCTGTCTACTGCAGCTGGAAAGGTGGTTGTGAGAGTCAACCAAAACAGTAAACAGCGCTAAGTAAAACCAAAACAGTTTGCTAAAAGATGCTAAAATGCTCTGTAGAGCTGAGAGGACCTTCAGCCCCTTTATATTCCACTTTGCCATTTGATCCATTGTTAATATTAAATATTGATTTGGTGCAGCATTTTGTTTTCCTTTTAAAAGAAGATGATCATGCTACTGAGTGAGCGTCTTAACAGCCTCTTTTCTTTTTCTTGAAAAATCCATCAGAAAAATTGCCTCCTTTTGTCTCGTCTCCTCCTCCCACCACCTTGGCCTTGACAGGGTTTCACCTCTGTACATACTGCTCATAGCTGACATAATGAAGTATACCAGTTCTGAGTTTACTCGGATCAATGCTTAAGCTCTTACCTCAAAGAAAGATAAACAGGCCTGTATTGGAGGCGTCATTCCTGAGAACAATCGGAGGCTGTTCACATGGTTCCTCCCTCAGTCAATAAGAGGCCTCCAAGTCCAAACAGCCAACCTGAGGCTTTCGTTGCATCACACTCACAATTCACTGGTTGACCCACACAACATCTATCATTGTCGCCGTCGTCGTCACAACATCATCATCACAATCATCTTTACTGTCCATTAATTACATCAAGATTAATTTCCTTACCCCTGTGTAATCTTTTTAATCTAGTCAATATCTTTTCTCCCATGAATGATTAAAAGAACAAACAAATGAAAACTAACTAGACAAACATTACTCAACACAAATACACTTAATCAGATGGTGGGAGGTTAACAACTTAAATTTATTTCCTAACGGGTCAGTCCGGTATGCTTTCATGTACTGGATGATTCTGCAGGTCAATAAGTTGCCTAACCCTAACCATACCTTAACCATAGTGTATTTGCCATAACCACCATCTTTTCCTAACCTGTCACCAGACTGGATGAATATATTTTGTGGATTTTGTTTCTGTATTTATTGATCAGATTGGATACACTCTAAATGGCTAACATTGTTAGCCTTTCAATGTGAAAACTGTGAAAAGTGTCTTGGATAGACAGAAGCTAGCCAGAAGAAGTCACTTGATGGTGACCCCCCCCCCTCCCACCCACCTGTTCTGTCATCTATTCACAGGTGTGGTGACAGAGGTTAAGTACTGTGCTGTACACTAGACATAGGGCTTTCCTTAAGAGGATCTTATTTCACATCAGCACTTCATACATGTCATGGTCTATTCTGATGCAGAAGGCACATTACATAAGAAGTTCAAGGTGTGTGCCTTGACTGCTGGTATTAGAGTAAAGGACTTTATTATGTACTATTGGAGTAATTAATCACCTGAAGGCCTGTGTTTACACCGTGGTTATGCTGTCGAGGTACTAACTGGTATGCAAAGTTTCAGAGAGGTGAGTCCCGCGTACAAGAGCACCACACCTCGGTATTTTCCCTTTCTGATGGCTCTGACACACCAAACAACGTCAAAGAATTCATGCTGACAAAACTGAATCACACCTGCTCGTGCTGTCTTGTGTTAAATGTTTAAACACACTAGAAAGACTGCAGCCAACAACCGGTTGACCGCGGACATGCGCACAAGTCAGCAGCAAATATGTACTTTTTACTTACGAAACATTTGATCAGTTCATAAAATATAATGATTTTTTTTTTTTGATGAAACTACCCAAAGGCATACAAAGCAGTTAAATTAGCTCCACCTTGACTAACTGCCATATTAAGATGTGGGATGTGTTATGTGTTTAGCACCACTCCATTATGTGAAATATTTGCTAAATACCTGCAGGACAAAACCAACTCATTAATCATGTTTCCAAGAATTTTTATTTTATGACACTTCTGCTTTTGATAGTTGACAATCCGCATGCAGTGACAGGAAAACATGGGGAGGGAGGCGACATGCGACCAGGCTTCCTAGTGACAGCACTTGACGAAGTATTTTCATGATCAAATACTGTTTTTAAAAAGCTGGATGGAAGAAAAAGAAAATTCAATGTTTACATTTACATTCGTTTTTCAAAGAAATGATGACATGTGACAAGTCATCTGACTGATCAGCAGTTTCCTCTGATGTTTCAGATATTATCATCACACAGTCAGCAGCGCGTGTGACCCACATGAAATTTAGACATGAACAATTCCTCAATACCTCGATGCATTTTTCTCCTGTTTGTCATCAGGTGGAGCTTCCTCTTTTCATCGGTAAGCATCTATCAGAACAGTACTGCAACTTACCTGACCTTTTACTTTTTTTTATGTAGTTCTTTTATATTTTGTTTTATCTCTCTATATTTGACCACTTCTTGAAATGTATTGCATTTTCTGTGTATGATGTTCTTTTTAAATCTCTTGTTTTATTTCTCTAGGATTTGCTTTCTTTGTACCTTGTATTTTGTGAAGCACCTTGTAACTCTGGTTCTGAAAGACGCTATAGAAATAAAGTGTTTTTCTTAAACTTGGTATTGATCAACCACCCTATCAGCTCCTTGCAGATGCACTGTATTACAGGGGTTAGGTGGCAGGAAAAATCATACGTATTTCTCCTTAACTTAAAGTCTTGTCAGCAGAGCTCTGGAGGGTGTTAACCAGCTGAGTGTGGAAACCGTGGCCTCATCTGCCCTCTGCCTATTAACAACACACCGCTGCCAGAGAGAGAGAGAGAGGAATGCAGTGTATCCTGTGTCTTCTCTCTCATCCGCAGATGTGGCTTTCCCTCCGATCAGGTGATAAAGCATTAATAAACTAAATATATATTCCTTTGCTTTTCATTTCCTTCTCCTATCTGTTTTCCAGCTCTCATTTACGCCGGGGGTTTTTTGCACTCCCTCTTTCTCTTTCATTTACTCTGTCCTTTACACACACATTACAAATGCACAAACAAATTACAATTGTATTGTAAATTTGAGTGGTTATACAGGTTTTGCCTTTGTCCTAAGCTGCAGCCTGTTGATTTTCTTTTAGTTTTTATTTTGCCTGCTGGGTTATCTGATGCAGGTGAAAGAGTTTGTGCTGTACGACTGGAAAATCAACCATCTTATCAAGTCAGTCAATCTTGTATTCATTTGAATTCCATGTAAAAAAGCAGAGCAGGTAAATAAAGGGTTTCCAGTACAGGTCAGTGAGAATTAAATAGAAATAGGGAAGTGCAAAACATTTGATTTTGTTTCTTTAATCTGCTTCTTCCTAGAATCAACCAATTAAAAACGTGTGTGCATCTACAGAATTCAAGATTCAAGAATTTATTGTCATTACACAACAATTTACATCAGCAATCAGTGGCAATGAAATTCTTAAATCCCAGGCTCCCCCAAACAATGCTAAAAAATATATATTAAATAAACAAGAAAGAGACACTCCAACTTTATCAGAGTAAAAAGATACTGCAGTCCCTCCCGCACTGTTTGATTGACAGGTGATCTCTGCAGCACTGAAGATGTTGCAAAAACAAGACTATTACTAACTACCATTTGAGCAGATTCAACTACATAGTGCATAGTACAGGCTTGTTTTATGTATCAATGACTCTTCTGATCACTTTTAATTTGCACAATATGATAAGTCATAGAGTGATGCAAGACATCAGCGTGAAAGAGCCTCTTCATGAAACTGAGAAGAAGGAACACGTCTGGAGCAAGAATATTTACAGAATTTGTCATGACAGGTTTATGGGTTATTTGTCTTCAAGATGCAACATTCAAAACAATCGGCATTATCATCAGCAACAATAAATAAATAAATGAATCTGAGCTGTGCATAGCTTGTGTGCTTGTATGAGCACATCTAATTCTTTACATACAGTTTCCCCATTTCTGTGCCATAAGTAGCTTTATGGTTGTTAAAATAGTCTTACTGCACCCTGTCTGACAGTATTCTGTATCAGCTTCTTCTAACTCTTCACTGAAGCTGTATGAGTGAAATATTCAATCAAATGTTTTGGTATCTTTGGAAACTTTGGGATCTCCACTAGAATTTGAAATAAAGTTCTGTAGGTCGGAAGAAAGTCTAGGGGCACAGCGTGAGTTTGTAATGAGTGATTAACGGGTTAAGCACCAGTTGTTATTCACCTTTGTTGTATAAATATACAGAAATACTAACATATTTAATGGTCACCAAATGTTAAACTTGTATCAACCTGAACGAGAAATCTTATCACAAGATATGAAATGTTTATGATTTGCTATTAAGACGAAAGACCTTTTTCACGGCAGACATTTTGACATGTTGGATTCATAACATTAATTATGGCCGTATTCCATTAAAGTGAGTGAGTTCCAGGGTTTGGTATTGTACATGCTGGCTCACTGGAGAGGCTTCCTTTTGCTTTTCATGCTATGATAGTTCAAATCTCTGCTGTGAAAAAGGTCTATTATGTTCATACCCCTTTGTCTTTATTTGAATTTTATAAAAATGTGTATATTTTCAATAGAATTAAAAACTCTGCTGTTCTCCTGTGCCTTTGCATGATTGGTTTCTCTAATGCACTTTTATTTCCTTTGTTGCATTGGCAACTTACATCTTATTACTGCACTGTAACTGTATTTCTTTTAATTTTATGTATTTCATTTCATTTTGTCTCATTTTAAAATGTCATTTTATTTTATCTTAATTGATTTTATTCTTATTGTTTTGAATGTCTTTCTAATGCCTTTCTTTGCCTATGTAAAGCACTTTGAATTGAAATGTGCTATATAAATAAAGCTAGCCTAGAAAATAATAAAAATAATAATATGGAAAACACTGTATTATTTTGGAATATGACAAATCTAAAGGTGCATTTAAACATTAATATTTTGCAGCAGCTCTGATATGTCAGTCATTATGATCCTCTCAGTTAAAACCACTCCTTGTGTCACCCTGTAGCTGCAGTACGTACTCTTCACTGTTTTTATGAGATGAAATATGTTTGAGTTAATGTTGGTATGCTCCATTAGAGATTGGATTTCGGCCAAGTTTCAAATGATTTACAACAGCAGAATGTACATCAGTTGATAAACAAGGGAAAGACAGATGTCTACTTGTGGGCTTTTCGTGCATGAGGACTGAGACTATAGGAGTGTATTCAGCAATATTTAGTGAAAATATGAATGTTGGAATGTAACGAACATATGGGTGGACAGTAGAGAAGGACAGAGAATAATGCTGCAGGAGTGGTTTGAGCGTTTATTATGAATGAGCAAACAAATTAATTACAGCCACCTTTTAAGCATAAGTGGAGTGAGTGCTTAATACTCCAAAGGTAGATTGTGGGTGCAGTATCATTTTAAGATCATTCCCCATGGATTGTTTGCTTAAAATAAGCATAACAAAAGTAGCATACGCCTGTGTAATTAAATCTTAATCATCAATATTGTAGCTGACAGATCTGGTTCTGTGGCTCCAGCCTGTCCTCCCCCTCAAAAACATGGGTCAATTCAGTGCATAGATCTAACAGAAGATTTCTTGGTAGACAGGAGCTACTTAGAAGCCACTTGTCATCAAGAGCAAAGCTGTTTCAGCCTAGAGCTGACATTCTCAGCAGCTGCTTAGCATAGCTGAGTTTCCAAATGTTGCACAGAGGTTGTACATTATATAAAATATTATATTATATTTTCTTTTAATTAACAAATGCTAGAATTGATTATTTATTCCTCATGTCATTAATTGGTAATGTACATTGCTAAATTTGTTGAAGAGTGTAGCCAAAGCCTGATATACACGAGCTTATTCTTCTGTGACATACAGTACACCTCCTATTGTCTAAAAACACATCAATGAGCCACACCGTTGGAATGACTGCCATGTTTCTTCATTACCATGACTAAAATCCCACATACACCATCCTGCTGCTGGAAATACTCATGAGCGCACCAAACGTGTGTCAGTCCACATTTAAGTCTCCTCAATGTCCAGATGTTTTAAGAAAATGACTTTTTAGGCATGCTAGCAGCATGGCTCAGTCAGTCAGTCAGATGTTCCACCACTTTAGTCCAGAGACGGAACTATCTTAACAACTATCGGATGGATTGCCATGAATTTTTGTACAGATATCAATGGTGCCCAGATGATGAAACTTAATGAATTTGGTGATCCCCAGACTTTTCCTTTAGCACCACCATGAAGTTGATATTTGCAATTTAAAGTGAAATGTCTCGACAACTACTGGATGGATTGCCATCAAATTTTGTACACACAGTCATGTCACTCTCAGGATGAATTGTAACAACTAGCATCACCATCAAAAATTTCACATTTCTACAATGACATTCCCACAAGCATCAGTTGTACTTTGCGTTTAACGCTAATTAGCAAATGTTATCATTCTGATGTTAGCATTTAGCTCGAACCACTGCTGTGCCTAAGTACAGCCTCACAGAGCTGCTAACACGGCTAGAAATGAAATTTGTGACCCATTTTTAAGGGATTACACCTTCAGTAGGAACCGACGGGCTTGAGGCACCACAGACAGATTAAGGAAGTCAGAAAGTTTTGACAGACAGAGTAGTATGTATGTAAGTATGACATACAGAATGATGACATATAGAATAACACCAGCGTTATGCTACGATTGCTGGTTATGGGGAATCTGATGGGTGATGTGCAATACTCTGCTGTTATTTTTAATAGCATACAAGCCCTCCTGAACTTTCTCCCACTGACATTTGCTCAACATGCACAGGGTATTGTAGCAGCTCTTTTATCTCACCTTTCCATGTTATACTGAGGTATAATTATACTCTGCAAATATGCGGGCCAACCAGTGGCACAGTCTAGACCAGATCAGAAAAGTTCCTGTTGTTATATTCAGTATAAACAGAATCCACTTCAGTGCTGAATTTTTCTCACGGTTTGTAATCACACATAGGCCTTGGGTTTGACAGCAGGACATACTTACATGATCAGACAATAATGCCTCGGTGCTATGTTTGTAACTCATGCGGTAACAAAATGTTCCAATCAGGTTTGACAGGTGAATCACCACCTGTTACAACAAACTGCCAAACAAATGTTGCCCACTTTATGTGGAGAAACTTTGGACAGGATGCACAAATTGTCACACTAAATGGTCTGTATCAAAAACTGTATCATGTATGATCCTGGTCTTTGTAGCAAACAGTCCGCATCGTATTATACTTATGACATAAGAGAAAAAATACAATAAACTAATTTCTGATATTTTTTAAACCTGGGCACTATTTTTTACAAATTATGGGATCTAAATGACTAATAGTTACCAAAAGTTTTAGAATTGATATGGTAGATTGCCTTTAGCTAGAACAGAAAGTACAGTATGTTACTGATAAATAAAATAAATTGGAAATTATATGTAAGGGGGATATTTTTTGTCTGGAGGTTAATATTAAAATGAAAGTTGTGATTTGAAATAACATCACATGTTTAGCTCTGAAAGTGTACAGCCCACCGTTGATTACTTTCAATAAGCGCCACCTTCTCAGTTCATTAGTGCCGGCTTTATGATGCTTCTGCCTGAACATGCATGCAGGCTTGTCTCGTTTGAAGGTCCGTAACTTTTTGGTATGAACACAGTGGCGTCAAATTTGACCCGGTGTACTGCCCCTTTAGACATAATGCCTTTTATGTCTTATGTAAAGGACTGTGAATTGCCATGTTAAAAGGTGCTATACAAGTAAACTGGCCTTACCACAGATGAGTGGCCTTGCGCCAAGGCGATTAAAATCTTTTGACATTTAGGTGCACCTAAGTAAATAACAGGACATCACAAACCACTTTGTAAGTTTGTCAGGGGTGATGTACCATATGACAACAATAGGTTTTGGCAATGAGTCTGTCTGTGACCTGTAAAACCATGCAGGCTCTCCTCATCAATATGTGTTGACGATAAAGAGGGCAGGAGCAGCTGTGCCAAAATTAGTGGCATGTCATCTGTCAAGGCTGACGAAAGAAGGTGTGTTGCATCACTATCTGACACTTGTGGCTGGTTAAAACGGCCTCATCGCTGCTGGGACTCTAAGCTGTGTAGTGCATGTGGTTTATCTTAATCTATATTTGAACGAGTAGTCTATTTTTATTTCCCATATAAGGGCGTGAATTCTTTTAACAAAGCAAACATATTAATGCTTTTCTTCTTTTCTATAGTACAGTTCATCCCTGCGTCTTTAAAATAAATAAGCATCTACATTGTTTTAGAGACAAAGAAAGGCAGAGGCACATAAATGCTCACAGGAGAAGATCCCCAGAATACTGATCTTGTAAAACATAAAAAAGCACGAAACAAAAGTCAGTGAAGGAAATGAAATTGATGAGGATCAGTGATGAAAACTATCTGGCTTTGTAGGTGTTTCCATCTCTCTTTGTAAGCTCTCTTACCAGAGCACTGACTCGTTGAAAAACCTATTTTAAAAAAATCATCTTTTAATGGACTCGAGTTTCTGATCACGCACATGATCTTTATACGTTTCTACTTCTTCTATCAAACAATTGTTCTGTGTTGCTGCTATTACTCACCATTACTAAAGCTTTATTATTTGCTGAACCTGCTGTAACACGCAATGAAATGCACAGTCATGGCAACTTATTATTTCCTGTGTGCACGTGTAATAATCCAACTGTCAATGAAAGGGAGAGGTGACCAAAGACTGGACACACTGTTCGAAAAATAGGCTACAGCCACTGGTTGTAAAGGTTTATTGTCTGCAACATCCCAAATTTAACCTGCTAATTCCACTATTTCACCAGCCTATTGTTGAATACAATGGGTTTTAACTGTGTGCACAGTCACTTTATCAGCATGACTCATTTATATCTTTTTGTGTGACGGGGATACACATTATTGCAAAAATCACAAACTGAAGAAACTGAAGAAAGATGACCCAAAAAAATAAAAAATAAATAAAAGGTCTTCATTTGGCAAGTAATGTATTATAGATATGACTGTACAAAACAAGCTTGTAGTTAATGTAGCTTGTGTGTGTGTGTGTGTGTGTGTGTGTGTGTGTGTGTGTGTGTGTGGTTGAGGGGACAATACTTTGCCTGATGCCCTTTTTCCTCCTTTCCTTTCCTGGAGTCTCTCAGGTGAGTCCCGCCTCCCTTCACGCAGCTGATTGGACCACAAGACCCATCCTCTTCTCTCATTGGTTGTCCTGTGTCTCGACCAGTAGCCTCCAGGTAGCAGGTCCATACTTGAGCTCAGGTAAAAACTACCTGTGAGACAGAAGAGAGGGGAGGGCTGTGGAATTACTCTGTAGCTTTCAACTCCAATAAGGCGCAGTTAACTGTAATAACTCTTTATGCACTTAACACAAATTCACAAAGATATATTTGTTTAAGTAATAATTTTAATGGCAGCGAGTGTAGGACTGGCCATGAATCCGCCGCATACGACAGAAGAAAGGGCGGTTTTCACGCAGCTGAAGCCGGTGAGGATGTCGGGAGCGGACGGCGCGGAGGACCCGTCCGTATTTGAGGACGTCAAACCCGGGGTGAGAGTCTCCGCCGACCCGATGAAGACGGCCGGGCTCCCGGTGAACCGGCCTCTCTGGGTGTTTTAATAACTGTTTTCTTTTTTTTTTTCCTGCACTTTTTTTTTTGAGGTTTTGAGGATAAAGCTGCTAATATCTATTTAATTACTATTGAGCTGCATGCTGTGCGCTCTTTCTCTATTTATCAGGCTGCTATTACCTGTGAAAGGAAGCAGCTCACCTGTGCTGGCTCGCAGGTTAAAGTCCTACACAGACACCTGACATGTAAAACACAGGTAAAGTTCACCTGTAAGCTGTGTTTGGAGCAACTAAGTTCTGCAATACAAATAGTTCACATCGATCTTTATTGGTTCTGCAATGTAAAATATATTGATTTTAGTAGATTTAGTTTGAAGTTGCTATTAATTTATGTTGTTTTCAAGTTTTATTAATATAATGGCATTCACACATATACACAGTACCACATATACCATGCAATTATACTGTTAAGTTATTTCTGGACACAGAAAAGGCAGTCCATCACTGTTAACATATTTAAGCAACAAGAAGCTTATTGTCAATTGTTGGAGTTTCTTGGCCAATAAACAAGCTTTCTATATATGCTGTGTTGTTGATATGAATATATTATGAAGTTAATACCCTGCTGGCCTTACTTATTTTGATTATTACACACACACTAAGCTTGGTCAGAGAGGAGCTGAGTGCACATGCGGTTTCCTGCTTGTTTTGTCAAATGATGATGCCTGCAGACGCTGTTCAGTCATGGGATTCAATCACATGATGGAAAGGAGATTGAATGTTAGTTTAAGTCTGCAAAATGACCTCTTCTCCATCAGTCATTGCATTCCTTCGTAGATCTGTCTGTCCAAGAGAGTCAGTGAATACTTGTCGCTCTGATGCCAGAAATGTGCCTGAACGTTTCAGGAAGTAACTCGTGTCATGTTTTAGCAGGCGATCGTGCCTAATTAATCGCAGAAAATCAGGAATACAAATGGATAAAAATCATTTTAGGAGACCACCCCACCACCTGCTTTGTTAAATGTGAACAACTGATGACAGCAGAGACATGACAGCTGCATTAAAGTTAAATGGCTGTGAATTGTACGTTGGCCCTGCGTGATCACAACAGAGCACAAACAGAAACCAGACGCCTCCGTACGGTGCTGAGTTTGGCCTCCTGCCAGGTGTTTGGTAAACAGGCGGCAGACCCTGACACCTGAGTCTAAAACTGCTCTGCTCATCTCTGTGTCCCACATGACCAGCAATGCAGAGCCCCCAGTGGATTTGATAGGTTAAAGATGTTTGTTTACTTGTTTTTATTTTGGCTCTTCTATTCTGGTGGTGTTGATGCATGTGGATATGATGTGTACTCTTTGTCTTGTGTTGTACCTGCGTGCAACACATTCCACTCAAAGCATCATGCGTTGAGTAGGCCCGGGCTTAATGCTGTTGATTTTTATGCAAACACAGAATGAAAGCGGTCACATGCTGGAGCTGTTTTGAACTGACTTTATTGACACTGTCAACTGGACAGGTGCGATCACAGAAGCTAACCAACATCTCCTAGCAGAAGTCAAACATATCTATATTGCCGCATGTCATTTGTGCTCAATTTTATTGGGTCAGCAGTTTGTCTTGTCTTGTTTTCTTCCTTTTTTAAGTAGCTAACCACTTTATCATACAGCTGACATACCAGTAGTATTGTTATTTGAATCATGTCTTGGCTCTCTTCTATCTATCCAACCAGTTTTGTATAAATTCTGATTGTGAAACATGATTAAATTGAATAGAATTAATCTTTATTTCAGTTTTCAGTTCGAGAAAAAAATGTCTTTCTCTCAGCACAACAAATCTTTATTAAGAGTTAGCCTACTTTCTTGTAGCTGCTTTTAGTTATTCTGTCTTTAAGTTTTCAACCTGTGTCTTCTGAGTGATGTAGAAAACTGTGTGCCTCTCTGCCTACCTTGCTGCAGATAAATGTAGGTCACAATGACTGTCATAAACAGAGAAGGATTATTTTATAGCCTAAATGAACTTGTTTGTGTGCTTGTAAGATTCCAAGAATCACAATGTACTGCAGCTGAAAACCTTAACAAGAGCACAGCAGCGCAGGGTTTGTGGGAGTCATCTGATAGTAAACAATATTGTTCCAAATGAAGCATGTTGACAACTGTATTTTAACATAAAAACACGATGTGACACTACCTCTCTGCAAAAATGTAGTTTGTCACTTTTGTCATTTGCTCTGAGGTTTAGCTCGAGACAAAATGGCCAACATTCAACTGCTTTTTCTCTTGTTTCTCGTTGCTGTAACATGCAGTGCTTGATGTTATGCAAAACATGACTTTGTCAAGAACAAAGAAGTCAGGTTAAGTGAAATGGTTACCCCTGAGGCAAATGAATGCCAACCGCAGCCTGAGAGGGTTTACCTTATGTGCTCTTGACTCACCATGAATGTGCATGAAGCGTGTTTCTTAAGCACATTCCTCAGAGATCACAGGTCGCTCTGTCTTGTCTGTTTCATCCTTTTTCTTCTCCTGTCTATAATTTAGTTTCAAACAATGGGTTTCCGACTCAAGCAAGAAACACAGCAGAAAGTTCTGGGTAAAATAAATGTCTGCTTCTTGTTTTTTTTTCACTTTCTGTTTTTCCTCTGAGACGTGTCTTTGTGTCCTTGTGTTGGTGCTTTAAAGGGCGCTCAACTGAGCTGGTGTCGTGACAGCAGTATGTTGCCCGACCTGTCTGAGCAGGGCCCGCATCTCCATAGGCAGCCTCGAGGCAATAGGGAGGATGATAAAGGCAGACCTCATGAGAAAGTCACAGCAGCAGTAAAAGGCTGATGAGGCTCCTCAAACACCCGTCACATGCAAGTCTTTGGTTCACTCGAATATTGTGGTGTTCATTATTTTTATCAGTGTTTTTGGTGTGTTTGTGTGTGCAAAAAAGGTTTCTTTTTCTGCTGAGTAATTTGTCCAAAACCTGACTCACTGATCTTTTGGCTGCATCTGTTGCACCTATGAAATTATCATCTTTATAAAGTTGTCATGGTTAACATGTTAGAAAACTGTGGAGCAACATTAGCATTCATTTGGAGTCATGTTTGTGCCCACCTGTCGAATGTAAGCCCAATATTAACTCTCCTTTTTAGCTCCGTTATTGTCTCCACCAACTCCTGAAGCACAAATCTGACTCTTTAACTACTAAATGCTCCACTGCATTTACCAGCTAGTCACTAACTTTTGTGTCTGCCATTTGGTGCTGGGCAGGTTGTGTATCAGCTATCAGGTATCAGAGCTTTTTTCCTGAAAACAGCTGCCTGCTGTGTCTGGAAATGAGGTTGATGAGAGCTGAGAGAGTGAACCAAAACAGAAAAGCTTCAGGCTGCAAAACCAAAACAATGAGCTGAAAGATGCTAAAACATCTGTAGAGCTGAAGGGAGCTGCAGAGTGCTTTGATAACTCTGTGGGTTCATCACAAGCCCTTCCACGTTACACACATAGTCATTTGATCAATGAGTGCATCTTTAAAACAGGAGTGGTAGATGCTTCTCTTGCATAACTCATAAGTCACTGGAAGAACTTTCTTTTGTCACTTCTACACTTGAAGTATTTGGGTAATATTACAGTAGCCCAGTTAGAAAATGTCTGGTCATAGTCCATTGATCTGGAAAACTATTCTGCAACATTGGTTCTGTAAGTGTTTTCAGTGAATAGTGGCACAGCAGTGGCAATTAACCACACTGGTAATACACCTGCTTGCTGAGTTTGGAGATGTAAAACCGCAGTGATTGTTTAAAGAGGTCAACTTTTTGAGGTCCAGTATTTTTTACGTTTGCTCTGTGATGTTTCTCCACTGACCAGACATCACCTGGACTGGATTTAATGATAAGATTCTTCATCAGTTGTCATTTGATGGAGGAACATGCAGTAGTTCAGCAATGTACGACACCGTGCTGCAACTATTATTTTCTTTATTGAACAATCTGTTGATCATTGTTTTGATTATTTAGTCTATAAAATATCAGAAAACAGTAAACTTGCTCATCACAAGTTCCCAGAGCCCAATGAGACATCTTAAAAATGCTTGTATCGTCCGACCAACCGCCCAAAACTCACAGTTTCCTGTGGTGCAAAACAGTGAAAATCTACAAATCTTTACATTTGAGAAGTTGGAACATTTTGTCAGCCAAAGACTGAAGTTTGACTGCTCATCAAAACACACTGGAGGCCAAATTTGTTTCAGTTTTGGAAGTTTGTGCTTTACTTTTCTTCCAAACGGCGCATGTTTTATTCTGGAATGAATCTGTTCATGTACCTGAGCAGTAATGGCAGAATAAGTAACTAATATGAAACCTATTTCCAGATGCTTTTGTCATTATATCACCAATGGGTTTCCTGTAAGACTGTGCATGGACGACAGGGGAAGTTACAGAGTAACTTCATGGCGTGCAGATCAAGAGTGTGTTGCCAGTCACGCCTAATGATTCCTGAAGATCAATACTCAGATATGGTTTAAACTTGGTTTTCAAGATGTGTGTTTTTACATCCTGGGATTGTATTGGGGCCTTGAGTTTGAGTTAATGCTTCTGATGTCATTGTTTTGACCAGACTAAACCCTCTTCCACATGTTTGCTGTCATGTCAGCCTCCCACAAGTGAACTGATGTACTTTGCCTTGTCTTTTTCAGCCCCTTGTTGCAGACAGATGTTTTTCATGCTGCTGGAGGTTGAAATGGTTTTTGGTTTGACTAATGATTTGACTTCTAGGACAACACACTCAGCTGATTTGCATCTGAGCTAGTCTCGGCTGACGATGAGTCTCAGCTCGCACAGAATCCCACACTGATGGTGATGGGAAGTGTGATGTGAGGAAATTTGTTTTGTTCATTCTTTGAGACAGTCAAACATTTGAGAAGACTGAGCCAATTTAGACTTTTTTAAAATCTTTATTAGATTTGATATTGGAAATTGGGTTTGAGGCAAAAGGAGAGCTGCAGCTTTTAATTTGGGGACTTTGTTGGTCTCTTTTTCTGCTTGTATTATTGATTTTGTATCATTAAACACAACAAACTATAGCTGATTCTTCTGATACCTTTGAAGTTATTGATTTCTGTATTTAACATCCTCTTTGAGTGTTACTGTTGTGCTCAGATGGCTGTATGTCAGTGCTATTCTTCTTCATCTCAGCTCTCACATCCGTTGTCCGTTCTCTGTTGTCTGTGTAGATGTTGGGTCTTCACAAAGCTCAGAGAAGCTACAGAGAGATACTTTTGATACTCTGGCGGTATATACGTTTTTTTATTTGTTGTCACAGTGCGATTCAGTCAAGAACTGATGTATATGAGTATAGACTGAACTGGGTATAAAACTGTGTAAAACAGAGCAGCATAGCCAGCTGAGCCTGAAAATTAAAAGTTGATTTTTAAGGCGACAGCATAACTAACCAAAGTAAAAGA
This sequence comes from Macquaria ambigua, assembly GCA_008360985.2. Classification (NCBI taxonomy): domain Eukaryota; kingdom Metazoa; phylum Chordata; class Actinopteri; order Centrarchiformes; family Percichthyidae; genus Macquaria; species Macquaria ambigua. The sequence goes on from VMKM01000779.1 coordinate 181,512, forward strand.
AATAGCTTTAAGCTGTTCTGCAAATTCATCAATAAATAACAGTAAACACCAACAAAATCACTCAAATTTCCTTCAATTTTGTGGTGCAGATTACTTCACATCATTCCAGACATGAACCTGACTATTAAACAGGTCATATATCCCCAGGACCACGTAACCACCTTTTAAAACTAGCTATTGTGCACATTAAATAAAATTCTTTTGCAGCTTTTTCTAAGAGGTTTTATTCAGCTGTGGTGAACCTGAATCATATTGGCAAAAAATGACATTACTGGCTGATATATGTAATATATCGGCCTGATGAATATTCAAAACCATAAATCAGTCTGATCCTCCTGCAGAGATTCATCATTTGACTCATGCCGTTTGCTTTTCGGATTGTTTGGTCTGCTGATGTCATCCGTACCCATCATGCCCGGCCGTGTCTCTGTACCAGACAACACATGGCGCCCGCAGACAGTCATATTCTACTGTTTCCTAATGCCTGTGGTCTGCAAACTCACCTACTGAAGCTGCAAAATCTCTTTAATGACTACCACTGTTTACCCTGCATTCGTCTGGAAAAACAGCGAACATTCTTCTGGTGAATAAAAACAAAAGGTGAAATCATTTTGTGGTGAGACAAAAAAGTATCCCTAAACATGTGCGTTCACATTGTCAACCAACAAATCTGCTGTCCTGACAAGTCTGTTGTCCTGACAAAGCACCACATTGCCTTTATTCCAGTTTCTTCAGCCAGTTTGAACTCCTTAAAATGTAAAATGATGGTAAGACTGATTTCCATATATTCTTATGCACAGTGATTATTCTCAAGTATCTTGGGACATTTGAAATCAAAATACCCGTAGAGGAACCCTGGATCCAGGACTGGAAATGCCCCCCAGACACCCCACCCCCCTTACTGCAAGCTAAATTTGAGAAGGACCTTTTCTGTTTTGTGGGACAATATAGAACAAAGAGTGACAAGAAATAAGAGACAGAAATAGGATAACACGTGAGAGAGGTTATTGTTTGGATGAACTGTTAACCTGAATATAAGGATATTGCAGTTCAGTTCCAAAGAATTACACAATGATAAGTTGCAAAGGAGAATTTTTGAGGAAATGTATTTAGAGAGAGGCGCTGGTTCACGTAATCAACACAATGAACACCAACAAAGTTTCTTGAGAAATCTCAAAGCCAACTTCATCACAGCTTCAACTGCATCAATCATATACAGTATGTGTACATATATGGAGATGCCCTTTATGTACATACAGTATGTTGGAATACCATATATATCTTAATTTATGGACATGTTGGTGTAAATCATTAAATCATATATTGTATCTTCATACATATAATGTTTATGTCACATACATGTATCATTTGTAGCCTCAGTAGTGGGAACATACGTTGCACATAAAATACCAAATCTTAATTCAGGCATATACTGTATCATTATATATTGAAAAATCAATATATTACTTACATACACACATACATATTGACCTTATATGGGTGGCACATTTTTAAGTTTAAACCGTATACTGTATAGACAAAGAGGCATATATGAGGATATGATAGATTTGTATATATGATGTGTATTCACAGAAACCCAGTTATTGTGTGCAGTTATTGTAAACTGCTGGTGTTTAATCAGCCTAACTTTAGTTAAAATGTAATGAACGGAAGTATGATAGAAGTAGGTGAACACGTTTTTAACACCAAAGTCTCATCAAATGTTATCAAAATGTATCAAATCTTTTCAGTTTACCAGACTTTCCCAGAAGAGCTAGTGGAGTGAAGTGGATTTTTTCCCACCCGGCAGTTAACTCATCACTGTCCTGTGAAGCCAAAACAAGCCTCCCTATCTCTCCCTCCATCAGTAGCCATAAAACATCACCACAGTCTCAAAGGTTTTGTTTTTTCCTCTGATGACCCTGTCATGATTTCTGCTCTGTTGATTCACAGCGAGCAGACTGGGGGGCCCTGGCACTATCAGTTCAGTTTTTTTATGGAGATCCAAAGGCAAATGGCCACCGTTTCTCTGCATTCCTAAGAGCCATAAAGAAAAAAACTGGTGAGCAGATGCAGCCATTTGTTTTGCAATTAGCAGGGGAAGGGTTCTGCAGACCTTGTAGCTTGGAGGCTTTTGGGTCAGAGGAAGCAGAGAGGGGTCAAAGGGAGGATTTCATAGACATCTCAATTAGCTAAATTTGAGATGAATAGCAATATTTCTATTAAATATGTCATAGCAAGAAAAGTTTTTGGCAGTTAGGATGGGCGCCCTCATGAAACCTCATTCTTCACTGAATCTCCCTGGACAAATTCTGATAGAAAGATCTGATATGTATGGATCCACCAGCCAGTCATTCATTCAATGTGGGAAGAGCCCTGATTGGTTAGAAAAGTGTGCCAAGAAAAGCGGCAATTGGTAAATGAGTGTAATTTTCCCTTGCCGACACTGTCGAACAAAGCCAGAGATGCAGGTTGAACCTTTTGTGAATACATTTGATTTAGTTATTGCATCACTGTGAACATCATGTCTGCTTTTATTTTTTTCAAATTCATGCTGTTGTGTGGTAACAAAGTGCAGACTTTTCAAAATCATATCAGCTGCTGATTTTCATACTCAACAATAATATAAGTTTGCCAGCGAAAGCAGACAAGATGTTCAGTGTGGTGGATTAACTGTCTCATGCAAGCTTAGAGTCTCTGCAAGCTGATTTTCATACTGTTGGTGCACTGAATGGAAACCAGTGGCTACAAGGATCATGAGGCGAAATAACAGAATTAATAAATCTGAAACGTTGATATGATTGTAAAATGGATAGCAGTTTAAAGTGTATTCTCTTTGTCGTAAATGGGGCTAAAACATATGAAGGTCATTTTAAAAATGGATGTTATGTTGACCGGAAGTGTGGAAACTCCCACTCCATCCCATAAACCTGAACAGGACTGATAAGAGACTGTTTGTTATCAGGCAGAAGGATTCATAGCGGAGCAGTTGTACATGTTCTCCAATTATTAACGAAGTCTTGGCCCGAAGATATTCCACTCGTTTACCACATGAAATGAAACAGAGACATTTTAAATTGTAGTTCGTCAACTAGTTTGCTTTGAGGTTGCCGTGCCTCTTGTTTAATGTGTCAAGGATAGTTAACATTGCCAACAAGGCACTTTTAAAAATACTTGTTGGACAAAAACCACAAATAAAGCGATCTCTTTTTATATCCAGGGAAGGTTTGCTGAGCATGTGTGCAAAGTTAGTGACTTTAAAAAAAACATAAATTATAAAGTGTGGAGCAGTGAGATCAATCTTAGGAGAATTATTTGTGTATTTCTCTTATTTTGAGAAGAGCTGCTAGTTCATCTCATAGACATCCATGAATTGAGCTAAGCCAGGCTAACCTTACCCTTCATCATCAACTTAACAACTTAAAAATGTTTTGTGCAATACAGCACCCAGCTTGCTGTTTAGGCAACTGCATATCATCGACCTTTCTCTGCATAATGTCGTCTTTGCATGTACAGCACTGAAAAGGGCTTAATAGAGAAATGTCAATAGCGAGAAAAGATGCAAGAGAGCAGAGGTCGACAGCAAGAGGGATCAACAGCAGGCCAAGGGCAGCCATGGCTTACAGCTGCCAGCAGCCCAGCAGCACAGGGCCTGTTTGTGTCCTGACCTGAAAGGCACACAGGAGTCCTCAGTGGGAAGGAAACAGAGAGGCTGTTTTTGTTTTCTTTTTTTTCCCCTCAGTAAATACCCAAGACTTTAATTTCACCGCTTCAGCACTCAGGTTGCACCGATGACAAGGCGGTGTGAGTTCACCGGCGACGAACGATGGACATCTATCAGCCCCGCGGGCACGACTGAAAGAACACACGCAGACACACAGAGACACGTGCATATGCAAATATGCAAATTAAAGTAAAGAATACAATTTTGGGCCAAGATGTTTTTGCTGTTTCTACCGAACATTAAAAAACAAAAATGTTCATCTAGTCTAAATATCTTTTTGAAAAAGATTTGTTACATTGTTTTCAATACCAGTTGCAAATACTGACAGCTGATATTATACTTGTTTAAAACAGTCTGAGTAAATACATTAACAGTAAATTTAAACTCTTTAAAACCCTAAAAAGCCTGAAGTGAAATGATTGAGCCAACAACAATGAAAGCTGAAACTAAATTGAAATTGAACATTTCAAAACCACATTAACACACATGACATCCTGCACATAAATATGCACATGTATACAGTATTTACACACACACACACACACACACACACACACACACACACACACACACACACACACACACACACACACAAGAAAAACACATGCACACAAAGAAGTGACCCCTCAGACTGAAGTTCCCATAGATAACCCTCCAAGGTTTGTGTATGAAAATATATCAGCAGATTATTAATGGAGGGATGTGTGTGTGCGTTTGTGTGTTGACAGTGCTGGCAGTTGAAGCAGTGCTGCAGAATAACAGTGTTGAAACAGGCCATCTCTGCTGCTTTGTGCCTCCCGTTCAGCTCGAGCACATCAGCACCTCGTTAGGTCATTTGTCCCCAAATCAGTGGATTCAGTCCAGGACTCCACTGGACTCTCTAATGGGTTACGGTTTCTTTCGGGGGTGCAGTTCATACAGTTCAGCTCTGACTGATGGGCCAAGACAACTGAGAAACTCTATCAAAATGTATAGACATCAGATGTGTAAAATAAAAAATACTGTAATTAGATCACTCTATTCACTGACTGCAATAAACCAGTGCTGAAATGATAAGTGGATTAGTCTGTTAACTGGAAATAATAGATTCTAATTGTGGTAATCAAGTTAGTTGGTTTAAGCTTCATAGATTAGATGATTTGCTTCCTTTTTCCCATCTCATGCCAGCATAATTGAATATTTGGGGATTTTGGGGGGTTGGAAGCAATTTCAAATTATTTTAGCCCTTTACAACTTGTGTTGGACATTTGTCATGTGTGTATATATATAATTCTTTTTTTGTTTTTGCTCTCTCTCTAGTCTCTCCTCCCTCCCTTCATCCTTTCTTCAGCACTGTGTATCTGTTGAGGATCAGATCTGTCTGGCAGGTCTATTTTTACCTGACAGTGTTTAAGTTTTGCTGCGTCTTTCTCATGCCTTCAGCCTTTGTTTGGGTTTGGCTTTTCTTCATCTTCCTCTTCATGCATCAAATCACTACCGTCGGCCACACCCATGGAGGGAGCGCTCTGTATGTGTATGCCTGTGTGTAGTCGAGTGTGTGACGGTAAGGTGGTGTGTATCTGCACGTGTATGCACTCATTTGTGTACATTTGCGCGTGCATGCATACGTTTGTTTTTTTTGCATGTTTGTGGCACATGTATCTATGGATTTGTGTGTGTGTGTGTGTGTGTGTGTGTGGTCTCTGCAGCCCAGATTCTTTACGTAACGGCTTGTGCACCTCTAAAAGACTGTCTGCTTCAATGACTCTGAATGACACATGTACAAACACACGGACACACACCAGTTAATCAGGACTAAGATCGGATAATGCAGTCCACTTGAACTCAGGAAAATACCTGCAGTTTATTTTCTTACACACTCCTCCACCTGTACAGTCTTGTTGCTTAAAAAACATTTCTCTGTATTTGAACAAAGGCACCATTTCCACACCTTCATCACCCGTCACACAAGTAAATCTCATCCGATTCTACTGACAGTTGCATCTCCCTGGTAACACAAGCAAACAGCAATAACTAAAATCAGATTTTGGCTTTTATTTTGTTCCATGCTGTTTGGTGCGTGGAAATACCTCATGTCACGCCTAGTTCAAACTAGTAAGAAGAGCACATATAAAAACAGAAATACAGAAATATTTTGTGTGAAATAACCAGTGTGGCAGATAATCGTGTGTTCATGTGGGACTCCATCATTTATAGTAAAAAGCCAATTAAGAAAATATGTTTTATAGCCCTGCACAAAGTTGCAATAACATGTTTTAAGAGGTGAAAGTTTTAGTCAGCAATGCTTGTTTAATTAACTTTAAATCTGTGCCTGGGGTTAAAGCACAGAATTAAGCTCTTGGCTGGTTTCTGGTTAATATGCTGTCTGCATGCTATGTATCACCTCTCAGCTAAATATTGTTTCCTCATTCTGTGTCATTTTGATGTTTGAAAAGGTAGAGAGGTGGCCTTTTTTGCCATTTAATAAGACCAACAGAGTGATGCATCTATCTCTATACCAGCTAGGTAGCTGTCGAGTGTAAATGACTGACAACCAGACAGGAGCGGCAGAATTAGGAATAAGAAACGCATGCAATGGATTCAAATTGGAGAGGGATATTGTTTGATGACAAAATGACAAAATCTCTTGTTTTACAGGTCAAATTGTATGAGCTCACAGGCTCAGAGACGCATCTCCTGTGGATTTTTTAAGGTTTTTCTCTCCCCTTTTCCCCTTTTCTTTACTTGGCTTGCACTGTGCTTTACGCTTCTTGTGGCTTGATTGCATCTTCCAGTCTTCATCCCCAGTGAAATGGAAATGTCACTTCCTGTGTCCCAGTGGATTTTTCCTGGGAGACAACTGTTGTACAGTGAGAGCTTAAATCAGCAAAGGGAATATCCTTTAACAGCGAAGGTAGTGGGTTGAAGTCTTATATATATTTATATATATATATCCCAGCTGCAAAACTGATGTATGAAAATGTCCAGGATTCTTACTGCAGTTACATCAGTGTTTCCTAATAATCAGCTGATGACTGACATTAAAACAACATCAATAACACCAGTAGCTCGTCACTATTTGCTTTTATGACTTGACAGCCTGCAGATTTTAATTCCAACCAAACACAATAACAGTTACTGATCACAGATGAATACATCTCCAAACATGCAGCAGGGGCTAACTATCCCTCTTCAGCTGTCGGTCCCTAATCCTGTTCCTGGCTGCTTCACCAGGAAACAGGAATGTTAGGTATGAAGGAGGGGAGGATGATGGAGGGATGGAGGAGGAAGTCCTGGTACCAACTTCTCTAAAACTTTTCTTTTTTCCTTTCTTAATAGTTTTCATTCACTTTTAATTTCTCTCTCTCTCTCTCTCTCTCTCTCTCTCTCTCTCTCTCTCTCTCTCTCTCTCTCTCTCTCTCTTTCTTATGTATATATATTTGGCTTTTATGTTTCTATTAACTGGATTGGGTGGAACTGAGCCATGTCACAGCCACCTTATCACAATCTGGTGCAGTATTTGTTTAACTGCTGTAATTATTTTGTGAGATTAATGGGCTGCAAACAGCAGCTGTTGCTGCTGCTGTGGATGTTTCCACAGTGGTCCTACAATTGATCATTTGGTTGACATTAACATGTTTATAACCAAAGTGATGTGCTGTCACAGTGGAGATAGAACCCCAAACCCTTGCAGTGATGGTGCAGCCTTTTGTCCTGTATTGAAAAGAAGGTCATTTTCCTGCACAGCCATGGTCACGTTTTGGTGTTGTTCCCTCAGAAAATAGGAAGAGCTTTGGTCATACAGGGAGGAAGTGAGTTTGATTTCTGAGTTTGAAAAGCCACAATCCTGGACACACCTCAGTGTTCATGAACTAGTGGGCTCGGTTGTTCTGTTTACATGGCAGTGTGCTCCACTTTGACTGAGAATTGTTCAAAGGCATGGTAAGAAATTTGGGAAATCACTGAGTGAAGAAGATGGAGCAGGTTGTACAAAATAATGTCTAGTTATACACCCAGTCTAAAAGAACTGAGAATGAAGGGATGTAGTAAATTGCAGTTTTGTTATATATGTTGAACTCCTCCTTTAACCTGCTCTCTCTTTTGGTTCTTTTCAGACTCAACTAGAGTTGGACAAATACCTCCCCCAGGTCAACAGTCCTCTCTTGAGTCTCTCAACCGACGCTAGTGACAAGAAATACAGACGAGAGAGCGCCTCTGTGGTCGACGAGTACTTCTCAGAGGACAAACCTACTACTCCTTACAGCCTCAACATCAACGTCATCCTTCCCAGCACCACTCATCTCCGCACAGGCCTTTACCGGTCCAACACCAAGACCCTCACGCCGCAGCAGATCAAGATAGAGCCCGGGCTGGAGGTGCCCTGCTCCATCCCTTCCACTGCCACCCAGGCCCTGCCGGATTTCACCTCTGTCTTCAGCATCCCACCTGTAGTCAACAACGTTTTCATCAAACCAGACATGAGCCCTGGAGGAGGGGTGAATGTGCCCGCAGGGTCCCAGCAGCAGCAGCAGCCAAATTTGGAAACAGAGCTTCACATTGGACCCCCGGCCCCGCAGCCACAGGTCTACCACATGCCCATCACCAGCTGTGCTGACCTCACCATGACTCTGTCCCACACCTGCCCGTCGGCACATGGCTCCACCAGTGGCAGGACCATGCTGAACCTCGGCAGCGTTGCATTGCCAACAACCAACGGCAATTACATGATGGCAGAGCACAACCTGCCACAGCACCATGGTTACTACCAAGCCTCTCCAACCAACTCATCCCAGCACACAGCGCCCCACAGCCTGCCACCCTCGCCCCCAAACTCTCAGCCAGGGAGCCCAGATGGTCAGGCAGAGCTGCTCAGCTTAGCACCCCAACCTCCGCCTCCATACCAGCAGCGTCTGGGAGGGATAAAGGTGACGGGGTTGTCCCCACATGCCATGCTGATGACACATGGCCAGGGTGTCCTGACAGGTCCTAAATACAATAGGCGGAACAACCCAGAGCTGGAGAAGAGGAGGATCCACTTCTGTGACTACCCAGGTGTGTGGTTTATTTGCATTTAACTGAAAAATATATCACAGTAAAACATGTTCACGACAGTGTTACTCATTGAAAAGTGAAAAAACAAGCGGACTTGCACTGAAATTAAGTTATCTGACTTCATTGGCAGCATCTTTTCATTTACATGCTGAATCATTGGGGCCAGTGTGTGCCACTGTGCTGACTGCAGAAGACAATCAAACCACCCCCTTAACATTTCTATCTACACATGATCAGCTGCAGAATCACTTTGCGCAAGTTAAAAGTGAAGCAGGCAGCATCACCTTGGTTGTTGCACACCACACAGATTTTATGCCTTGCCACAGCAAGTTAAATCCGTTTAATCTTTGGCCTGGTTTGTGAGTGACTTTTCAATGTGCAGCTGATGAGATGTCCGTGATGTAACCTGAAAACCACCTGTGATGGATGAAAAGGACAAAAGAAGGTTTCATGCACACAAAACCCTTCTTGATTGTCGGGTTCAGCACTTTGCCTCTGCATTGTGCTCTGTACCTCACCTTGCAGTGAGCACTGCAGGTACCACTGATCACGTGTAGAACGCCTTAGGCTAAATACAAAACAGTATGCAATCCGATGTCTGCCCATACACACAAAGAGTAAATATTGAAGCAGTACAGTATACTTTATTTTTTACATTTTTAACAGAACGCACACACACACATACACAGTCAGCAGCTTAAGAGCTGCAAGATGTCCTGGGCATTTTGCTACACAAATAGCTAATGAAAACAAGTTTCAACAAGTTGGTTAAAGTAGCTCTCCACCAATGTCTCTGATGTGTAACCATGCTGTGTAAACTCCCAAAGCAAAAGCACAAATGCAAACTGTCAGCACACACATCAATACAGGAAAAACAGAAACCAGATTGCTAGCATGCTTGATAATACACCTGCAAAAACATTGTTCTCAATAAGTGATTTTTCACGTTTTGAGAAAATAAGGATTTTAGGATTCCAAAATAGACTAATGACATTTACATAAATTAAGCTTACCATTCAGGAGAAGTACATCAACTGTGTTTGTGAAATGAATTAATTGGAAGTGTATGAGACCAACAATTTGAAATGGTCCATTTGGCTTCTCTTGCCAAAGATCCTGGTTGGTGAATGAATGAGTTGTCCCTGCGTGCGTCCACTGGTATGTCATTCTCACTGGGCCACAGGTGAAAAACAACTCAAGAAACTGTACATTTTCTCCTTGGATAACAGCTTTATGGCCAAGGTAAACTTTGCATCAGGTGAGCACATTTCCGCTGTCAGCCTGGCTCATGATCTCTCTCTGTGATTTCTTTCAGGCTGCACCAAAGTTTACACAAAGAGCTCTCATCTAAAGGCACACCAAAGGACGCACACAGGTAAGAAAACAGTTCTCTCTGGGTTTAACTTGAAATAGATGCTGACGTGACAAGAACTAAATATTAGTGTTTCTTTGCCATAATAAATAATTGCACTTCACTGTCCACCAGCTTTCTGATGGGTAAATCTGATCTGGTCCGTTCCAGCTACCTTTATTTTTCTACCTACATTTTTCTTAATTCAGGGCAGGTTTGCTGAACACAACATCAATCTTCCTCATGTACATACAGTTCATTCAGAGTAAAGAGAGTAAAGTGACCATTTTTAGCTAAGTTGGTATGATTGGAAGTTACGGATTAGCTAGTAGCTAAGCAGCTGATGAATGAGCCACTGACTGGTGAGGCAGAAATGAAGCAGCTGATGTCAGTCAGTTAATGCAAGCGAGACTTCAGCTTCTCTGCCTGAATTAACACAATGGTCCATTTAACACAATAGGGGATAATCTGGCTGATTTTGGTCTTGCAACAGGTGCCTGGATTTTCTGATTAGAGATTCAGTCACTGACCAATGGCTGCCTGACTGAAAATAGTAAAAGATACAACTTTATCCTGTAATATGGAAGAAAATCAGCTTTAAGCTTAACTTTAAGTTCTGAGAATCAGGACTCTGGTTGAAGTTCTGTTTTGACCAAAGTGTGTGTGCTCCACAGAGTTACAGTATGGCCCAGAAAATCCATTGTTTTGTCTGGGGTATCTCAAATTTTCAACATTAATGAGAATACGGAATAGGCGTGTGAAATCGCATTTATTCACTCTTTGTGTCCCGATCTGAACTATTCGTGGGATTCAAACCAGTGACCATGCAGTCAATCTCACCACTGTAACCAAACTGCTTCTGCTTATTTATTTGTATATTGCATATTTTGTCCCATCATCAGTTTCGACACACCCATTGACTATAATAGAGATGAAGAACACAATAAAAAGGAAAAACAACATAGAACCAGCATTAGTTTGCTCAAGAGTTTTTGTTTTTTCTTCACCGTGTTTATACGTGCTCATACCTGTCTGCCGAGCTTCCCCAGAGAGAGAGAGAACAAAGAAGGGAGGGAGGAGGGGAGGATGAAGGAAAGAGGAAAAAAAAAAAGAGGGAAGACACGCAGTTAAAACAAAGGCCAAACCAGTTACTCCTGCTTTTCAGTCCCTTTTCAGAGGATGGAGGAGGAGGAAGGTGGGGGGTTTTGCAGAATGGGGGAAGGCTGGTTTCAATGTGTTTCCCTTCTGTAAGATGAAACCTGTGGATTCCCAGCAGCCTCAGACCTGGATTTTGGAGATTTACTCATGCGATTAAAGCTGCAGAGCTCCTCCAGTGTGAAAACAGTGACGGAGAGAAAGAGCGAACATGTGAATGAATGTGCAAACAGATCTCTGTATGGTCATAAATAGATAAGATGAAACTTTATGGTTCCCAGTGGGGAAGTTGGGTTGTTGCAGCAGCAGGATACAGCAGCATAAAAGACAAATAGACTATAAAATATGCAGTGAGAATAGTAAACAACACAATACAATACAGCAGTAAGAGAGTAGAGAAATATGCTGTTGACAATTTTAAGGCAAATGTAAACTGTACAGTATATCGTCCAGTAGCCTGTATAACATGGTCAGTCTCTGTTTGGCTAAGCTAACAAAGATAAACAAACAAGTTGATATCACTTTGTCTTTGGCGTACTACTTTGTCAGTAGTTGATTCATCTGTTGTCACCTATCAATGCACAGCTTCAAAATTATTTGGCACCTGGAGGAGGTTTTGTTATAAAATTATATCAAATTGTTCATACTGGCAAATTGTTGTGGTTTTTATTGCTGGTCTACAACGTGATGTGGCCATTGAATGTGTCTTACTGACCGACCGACCAACACACATCATTGAAATGAGTGTGTGCAGTTTAAAGGAGATCCAATGGTCTATTGGTTCCCAACCTTTTTGGCTTTTGACCCCTCAGAACAAAGCTATGTCTCTCTGCGACCACTCGTCACAGGATGAATGTCTACAGGTTGTGACCAGTTCAACCAAAGAGGTTATTCCTTCTCAGATTGCTTTATTTTAATAGTTTTACAGGCCTGATGAGGTAAAGTTTTTCAGTTATTCACAAGAAAAAAAAGCAACAATTAAAGGAAAGTCTTACAAAAATTAACATCATTTTGTGTTGCAGAAATATGGTCTTTCTTTCTTATCCTTTCTTATCCATCGGTGGTCCTGACCCCAAGGATGGAAAATCACCCCAGTGTTGCTAACTTGGCAACTGTATCTCTAGAATTGGCGTTTTTAAGACTACAATAACCAGCCAAGTAACTTCCCCTTGAAGAAAGCCGCTCGGTGAATCAGTAGTCCGTTCTGTTCGCTGTGTTCAGTGTGCAGATACTTGCACCATGTTTATGCAATCATACAGCAGCCAGAATGAAACATGTAACAGACTGCAGTGTGCCTAGGGCTTATGTGAAAAGTAAACGGCCTGGTTTACTCATTCTGGTCACTAGTGAATTTCACAAACAGGCTTTGCTTGCTATCTGGCAAAACCAGGCCTGCCTAGTCTTGCTTTGCATTCAGTTGATAATGACTCACAAGTTGAGCATGTAAAGAAACAATGAGCTGCCGGAAATGTTCCGGGCAAATCGAGCAAAATTAACAAAAGCCTAACCAGAGTGTGGACATGGCATAGATCCTCAGTCATATACGGCCTCTTCCCTCATTATTGTCAGTATTTTCTCTACAAATCCTGCACAAATGGTGATCTGGATGGATATATTCATCCCCCATCACTGTTACTTCAAACATCTCCTATCTCTCAAACAGACAGATCGCTGTTGATAAGGGTTATTCTGCAACTGTGGAGTGCCTCTAGGCTCTGTTTTAGGTCCCCTTTTTATTTTGTGTATGAGCGTCCTCCAGGACAAATCATCCATAGCCCTAACCTTTTTTTTTTCCACCACTGCAGATAACACGCAGCTCAATGTACCTGTGGACGTCTGATTTGAAGATTTGATGCTTTCTGCCTAATAATCAAATGTTCACCAACTCACTGAAGATAATAGTCTTGTTCTGTTCACTGATTTCATATTATGTTCATGATGAATTTGGTAACCTGACACCTCACATTAAACCTTGTTTTTGACTCTAACCTTACCTTTTGAAAACTGCATTATTAAAGTAGTCCAGCCCTGTTTGCATCAACTTAAAATCATAGGTGTTTTTTTTTTCCTTTCTCTGACTTGTAGTTATTCATGCTTTATCTTTTCCAGAACTGATTCATGCAGCTTTCTGTTTGCCTTCTTGAGTGGTAAAGCCTGTTCGCACCTTCAGCTCATACAGAATGCTGCAGCCAGTCTCCTGTCCACAGCAAATATAAGAGATAACATTACGCACATTATAGCCTCTTTACGTTGGCTACCAGTTTATTTACATTTTTTTCTTATTGCTTGGCTTATTATTATTTTTATTATTATTCCTCACATAGATTCTTAACACAGTGAGAGCTTCAGGGACAGTGACTGTGATTGACGGACTTACAGAGGAACAGAGAGATCTTCAATGTGATGAAACACCATCCCTCATTTGTTGAATTATTTCAGTTCACTGGTAGTTCTGACTTTCTTTGAGGCAATAGTATCAGGATGTTTTGTGGATATGTGTGCGAGTGTGTGTCAGCATGATGATGTGATAAAATTAGCTCCCATTGTAGATATGTATGTATGTAGATATGTAAGTTTGGAATTGCTCATCTTGGTCAGGGTGAGACGGTGCGGTGGCTCATTGGTTTACACTTTCACATCACCAGACGAAGGATTTGAAAACCTTTCTTTTGGACTTTTTATGTTCAAAAACTCTTCAAACCCTGAGTATCTCCAGGTTGCTGCGGTTTCTTCCCGCAGGTCAAAGACAAGCAGGTTAGGTCAGCTGAAAACTCTCAATTGGTGTAAATGTGTTTATCTGTGTGTTAGAATCATGCCCTGTCTAGTGTGTATCCTGCATTACACACAGTGCATGCTGGGACTGCTCATGGCTGATGCTCAGCCTGCATGAGACGCAGGTTAAGAGCTTGATGTATAAAGGGCTGTGAAACTGTTGTTAGCGAACAGGTCTAGGTCGCTTAACAGCCAGCGGTGGAGTACATTCCATTAAGTACTGTACTTTTGTAACATGACAATTTTGAGGTACTTTACTCAAGTATTTTAGTTTTATGCTACTTAATATTTCCACTTCACTACATTTCAGGGAGAAATATAGCACTTTTTACTGCACTACATTAATTGGACAGCTATAGTTTTTTAACTTTTCAGATTTCACATAGAAAACATATGAGGAGCTTATAAAATGTGATGCAGTGCTTTACTCTTAAACTAACCAGTAGTGTATAAACAAACAGACAAATAGACTAATTACAACATTAAGTAATAATATCCAATGATATAACACTCTGAAAGGAGTGTTTCTGCATAATGACTAGGCTAGTTTTACTTTTGACACTTTAAGAACATTTTGCTGATAATACTTTTGTACATACTTGTAATGGACTATTTTTAGACTGTGGTATTTCTACTTTTACTTAAGTAAAGGATCTGAACACTTCTTCCACCAACATCTATCAGGCCAGACCACATACAGGTTGTCAGTTTGAATCCCTGTACCAGCTTGAATGTTATCAGTGGGAAGAGCAGCCATCGTTAAGGTGCCTTTGATCACGTTAGAGCTGATGTGCATGCTGTTGGAGGGCATCTCTATCTGGGGTCATTGACAGATCTGCGATCATAACAATCTGCCACTCCCACTTGTACGGGGGGGGGCAACCTTGACCGTGGCCTCAGCAGCCATTTGAGCTCTGCACATTGACTTTTGTAATTGTGTTTGTGCGTGTATATATGTGTGTGTACATGTGTGTGTGTGTGTGTGTGTGTGTGTGTGTGTGTGTGTGTGTGTGTGTGTAAAGAGTAGAGTGCTATCAGCCTGATTAAGGAACCCTCCAGCCCTCTTCACAAACACTAACCGAGCTGATAAAGCTAAGAGGTCTACAAAGAGTTTATGGGCGTCCTGGAGAGCCTGAAAGTATTTGCTCTTTGACTCAGTGCAAAGATGGTTTTGAAATGTTTTTATCATACTCCTGATGTATAATACTGGACTGCGTATAGTCTGTGTATAGGTTTGAGAAATCTATAGTTTCTCCTCAGGTATTTTAGTTATCTTATCAATATAATTGCAGTGTTGATGGATGATCATTAAGAGTGGGTGAAAACATTTTGAAATGACTGCTGCTATTTCACTGTGATTCTGACTTTTTGACTCCTTACTGTCAGTTGCATTTAGGAAATGAAAATTTAATGTTAGACTAAAGACCATCAGCTAAATGTCTTTTATTTGAAATGTAAATTGACTTTAGATTAAAGGTGCTATATGCTGTTAAAGATAGTAGTTATTTATGGAACAAAACAACTTGTGAAAACAGCGCTAACTTTCACCAGGTGTTTTTTTCTTCTGTAAGTAAAGCAATATTTTTTTCCACGTGTTAGTCCGAGTAAGTGCATCAACCAATAGCATTTTAATAAAGAGAACTTAAAAGTGATTAACATATCATTCCCCTCATTTTATTGAAAGCTTTATAATAAAATGATTTATAGCACAGGATTAAAATAAATCTACAAATTTCTTACACTTTTTGAGTGGATCCTCTTCATACAGACTTGATTTCAACCTCATGTTGTCTTTATTCTAAGGTTTTAACTGTAGAGAGCCAAATCACCAGTAATCAGAGGAAAAGGCACTAAGTTTTCATGCAGCAGGTTCAGGGTGGCAGAGAGACTTGAACCTTATAAAGTACACATCAGCCTGTGACAAAAGCTTTTTTGTCCCAGAGTGATTGATGTAGTTGTTACACTGCCTGTACATTTCTCAGTGTGTGTGTGTGTTTTGTTGTGTTTGAGACTCTGTTTGTCCAATATGGTTTATGACTTATTCATACATGCACTTATAATTGTATGTGTGTGTTTGAGACAGAGAGAGATAGTAGTTTGGCCATTTCCAATCAGCCACCTGATCAAACAGTTGCTGTCTGTCGTGAACAAATGCCTACAAAGGCTTCTGAGCGCTGACGGCTTTATAGTTTTAAAGGAGACGTTTGCGTTTTCAGCGAGAGCAGCCCGGTGATCTGACATGTTAAGAGATGAGAAAATAGACACCAAAATTATCCATATATGCTTCAAAATGCCAACGACTAATTTCCCTATTGCCTAGATGTGGGACCAAGTCATTGTTTTGCAAGTCACAAGTAAGTCTTAAGTCTTTGCACTCAAGTCCCAAGTCCTAAACTTTGAATTTCGAGTCCTAAACAAGTCATTATGTCCTCTTCACCAAATGTAATGCCATTCATCAACAGAGTAATAATATATTAAACTTAAACAAATCATGAATGCTTTTTAAAATTTGTATTTATTTGGTAAAATAAGTTTGTTAAAACAAGTGCAACTGAATTTAATCAAGAAAAGTAGCATTGGCATTGCACTTTCAGAGCATATAGCACTATTAACTAGTACCACAACAGTTTCTGTCCTGTCTTGTTGTATTTAAATAACAGACTTTTTAATCTTTGGGTCCAAGTGAAGTCACGAGACATTAGTGTTAAAGTCTAAGTTGAGTTGCAAGTCTAAAGTCATCCAATTTGTGACTCAAGTCTGACTTGAGTCCAAGTCATGTGACTCGAGTCCACACCTCTTCTATTTCCCTATTTTTAAAAGTAGGAGAAGAGAAACTGTGTATAGTGTACAGTGCAGACTCGCTCAGCTGAAACATTTCCAAAGGTAAACACTGTTTCATCAGAACTTTAATATTTGTAATTTTTATTCAAGATTTGTTTTTTATGAAAGAAAAAAAACCCGATTACGTTGGATTTTTAACGAATATGATATTGGTCACTTTTGCGAAATGTTTACCACCTGACAATTATTAGGCAGCATTGACAAAAAGCTCAGTTTTTCTCCTTCTCGCCACAAAACTAGACTTTGTATTTTAAAATTCATCCATCGGTGGTCAAAAACTACGGCTTCATGAGGAGCCAAACTGAACTGAGCCAAAAAGATGAATTTCAGACAGGGTCTTGGCATTGAACAGAGAGAACACGAGTGATGCTTCAGTCACTCCACAGGTAATAAGTTGACCAACAGGTAAATCTTCCCACAACCCATTGCTCTCCTTTAGACTAAAGGAAAATGAAAGCATGTTTGGATGGATGGAGGGGTAGGTTTTCACCTGACCTTTTGGTAGCTTGTTTAGGAATATATACCAGTCAAGTGTGTTTGTTCTGTGTGTGTATGTGTCGTATTTCAACGGCCTGTTTGCTAGCCCTTTGGTATAATAGTCTAAGAGAGGCGGCTGTGCTTTTGACCCCGACAGCGCAGCTATAGAGCAAAACCAAACACACCTGCGGCTCGAGAGCCTCAGCCTTTTACAGGGAGACATTTGTACTCCACCTCTACACACACATCAAGAGTTAACTCTAGAAACAGGATATTGTCCTGATAGGAGGCTGGAGTGCTTCTGAGCCTCTGATGTGTGGTTTAGGTGCTTGTTGGATTCTTTTTTTATTTTATTTTAAAAGTATGTAACCAGGAAAAATCCTCACTGAGATTAAATCTCATTTACAAGAGTGTCCTGGCCAAGACAGGCAGCAGCACATGCACATGCACACACAAACTAAGTTTCAGACAAACAACTAACAGTTAGAGACTATAAGATTTCAGATCACAGGATGAGTATTAAAGAAAGCTTCTCAGGTTTAATCGTGTGGGGGGAAATAGATCCATGGTACTCCAAAAGCATGTGTTAATTGTAAAAACAACATCTTATTTTACTCAAAAACATTTGGGAAATATCATTTTAAACTTTTACCCATTCCAAAATATGTTTTAAATGCTATTTGGACCACTCAGGATAGGATCATTTAGAAATATGGAATTTTAAAAGTGTATAATTTTAGATTAAAAACTCCTTTCTGTTTGCCCTTATTTTTTTGCTCTTCCTGTCACCTTAATCCCCCCTGTGCTCTTTGGACCCCCTCGTTCCGCAAATAGCTGTCACTAAGTGATTGATGGTCAATAGCAGGAGCTATCTAATCAGTACTAGTGGGGCCCACGCTGGTAATGAGCACTTGATGACCCAAGTCATCCAAGACAGTCACACTCCCTTGACACTGGCCAATAGAAGCCAAGGACACAACTTAGAAAGTATATTCTGTGGCATTAAACATCTCTGGGAAAACATGACAAAAAGAAAAAAACACAGTTAAGACTCAACAACATGCTTCTTCAAAAAGATGGAGGACATTGAGTTAACAGTACAAGACAAAAAAAGAATATTATTTTTAGTCCTTGATAACCACAAACTGGAGCCTTTATGTCCTGAACTCTTTTACTTTTGGCTCCGGAAAGCACCAAACCACAGTTTGAGGAATCTGGCTTCAGCAGAGTTTTATTGTGTAGTTATCTCCTTCTCAGTTTGGTTTGGGCTCATGCCTTGCATTGATTCCCAGACATTAATTTCCACCTCGGCTATGAAGGATGACATTTTTTTTCCTGTTGTGTGCATACCAGCCTATTCAACAGAGCTTTTTCTCTTTGTTGATGATTAGCTCACTGTTTGGCAATAGCACGTTGTGGCACAGCAGAGTGTAGGTGGGGAAGGATAAGTGTCGTGTTAGATTTACTTTGCACGTTAAATTTCCATTTTAAAGGTTCTCTCTTTTCATACCTTCTTATCCAGAACTACCTCATATTTATAAAACAATGGGGTGTGCTTTATTTCCTAGATGATCAGCATCACAGGTACAAAAAGAAAGTGCAAGCTCCATTTTTATGCAGCGTTTCTGACCAAAAAGCATTGTGTGTATCTATAAAACATGATGAATGCATTTCCTTGCTCATGAAAACATCAGTTAAGCCGAGTATTTTAAATTTTGGCATTTTTTACACCCATGTCTGCAGACAAAACATGGCTCCATAGTCCTAAAACTCCACAGGATGCCTTTAACAAAGCTGGTTTAGCTGCCTAAACTTAAACCAGTTACTGTTGGTGTGTCTTCGTCCCACCAGTGGGGCTGTTAGATCCTGTCTTCGTAAACACACAGGACCTGGACTCATAACTAAGTTTGTATTGGTCTCAGCTCAGCATGTTCTCATATACAGGTAGTTTTTCAGTAATTTACCCCAGTGAGTAAAAAATTCAAATAATACATTAGTTAGTCCAGGCAAGGCAAATTTATTTGTAAAACAACTTTAAACAACAAAAGTCAAATACCTTTTTGTGAAAAATGCAAATTGCCTTGATGATGAATTAATAACTTTAATAAACGTTTAAGAGTTGGTAGCCGGTCAGAAAGTTGAAATTTTCAGGTGTAACCTTCCATAAAAGACGTGCTTTTACTAAAGGATTGCCTAACCTGGGGCACATACACACACACACACACATACACACACACACACACTTGGTCTGATAATGAAAAATGTAACTGTGAAACAAGGTGTGTCGGTTACCACTACACTTTAATAACAAAGTAAGCTGTGATGGTACACACACACACACACACACACAGCGGTTACTGCTGTCGGCTCCTCACAAACTAAACTTAAATTTAATACATAATAATATAATAATAATAATATTTAAAAAACAACATCTTGCAGCTGCAACGGTGCATTTTTTTAAAATTCTGCGATGGTTTGTGAATGAAGCAGCCGCGTCCTCCACTGATTCAAGTTAAGACATGAAAATCACTTGAAAACAGACTTACACATTTACTCCATATTGTCTCTCTGCCTCCCTCTCTCATAAATATATTATTATAATATTATTGGATGTATTCACAGAGCATGCATTAACAGAGCAAAACAACCATCTTGTTACTACTTTGCCGTTCAGCTTCATGGAAATGAGTGGAGTGTTTGCAGGAGGGAGCCGTGAAAACCACGAGCACACACGCTCTCGCCCCCACACTGCTAACTGCCATTTAAAAATGCCTAAATACTGATTACCCCATTTAGAAATGCAGCTACACACAGGTTCACACTGACATTGTGTAGGCAGACACTTTCTCACTCACACTTTCAGGTTCGTCAGCATTAAGGGTTAAGAGTTTTATTGTGAAAGAACTTTTTTTTCCACAACCTGGGTTTTATTTTCAGTTTATTAGAAATATTTTGTCATTGATGAGTTCTGGGGATGTGCTGACATCACTACATCCGTCCAATAGCGCAGGGACACACAGGTTGGAAACAAACCACCAGACTTCAGCAGTTAACACTGCGATTAAAATGTTAAGTGATGAGTGATAGAAATGATGGACAAAACTACTCAAATAAAACCCAGGATATGAAACAAAAACAAGGAAATAAATCTTAGGGGGAAAAAAGCTTTTATATTATATAATTTATCATTTTTATGTAAAACAATACAGGCATTTTGTAGTTAATTAGCTCGAGCATGCAAAACCTTCAGTTTCTGGTCCAAATCCCATCCGTCCCTTGGAAAATGTGGGTGGATAAATGTTTAGGTAACACTCTCCCCTTGCCTTCAAACTACTGTTGATGTGTCCTTGAGCGAGACACTTACTGCAGTTTGGCTTTTCAGTGACTGGCAGCAGAACACCACAGCAGAGCAGGACGCTGTCAGAATGAATCAGGGCGTTGCTGGAAATAAACATTTTATTAAACAGATTTTATATACAAAAAAAGAAAGAGAAAATGTTCTGTATATAGCTCACACTTACGTCCTGTCCTCTCTCTTGCAGGCGAGAAGCCGTACCGTTGTACATGGGAGAGCTGCGACTGGCGTTTCGCCCGATCGGATGAGCTCACCAGACACTACCGGAAACACACCGGAGCCAAACCCTTCAAGTGCGTTGCCTGCAGCCGCTGCTTCTCACGCTCCGACCACCTGGCCCTGCACATGAAGCGTCACCAGAATTAACACAAGACATACCTGTATATGCAGACACACACATAATCACACACAAGTAGAGCAGTATCCATACGTGACAGCCACCTGAACTTAACAGCAATAAG
The DNA here is from genome assembly GCA_008360985.2 of Macquaria ambigua. Classification (NCBI taxonomy): domain Eukaryota; kingdom Metazoa; phylum Chordata; class Actinopteri; order Centrarchiformes; family Percichthyidae; genus Macquaria; species Macquaria ambigua. The sequence continues at coordinate 202,682 of VMKM01000779.1, forward strand.
GAATCATGTACAGACACAGAACCAGAATCATCCCTGTGCACCCGTGTTTATTCTGGTTCTCCATGCTAACATAGGCTGAGTTATAGTAGGCATCTAGAAGTATCCAAAGTAGGACAACAGACCTTTTTAGTAATGAAAAGTTACTACCACAGACACTGCAACAAACACAGGTAGTGGTGTTTGCAGGTGGGAAGCCAGTGAGGAATCAGTGAGGGTTCTGGTTCAGTGGATGAGTCTGTGGGAGATAGAGTGAGCTCTCTTTACACTTTATGATCTCCTGGCAGGTGAAAAGAGGCAGACACCAGGTGGATCAGAGGAGTCACCTGGTGGTTTACACCTTCATCAGGCTAACAGGGAATGTGGTCGACAGAGGGAATTGGAATGAAAACAACGCAAAAAAAAGAGAAGTTGAGGGCAGGTTTTTGAATGATCTCAAGATTAACATATCTGTTTAACATTTAAGGCGAACTGGCCTTGCATTAATTAGCTGCTCTGTTATCAGTTTCACTTCTGGGAAAGTAGTTCCAGGCGGTTGCCAATTGAACTGTCACGGCAAGCTCGATAACATGCAAAATGTCTTGCTGTTTAGCTATAGAGCTACTCCAAGTTCTCGTTGTTCTCCTTTCTGAGATAATACTGGTCATCTGCTATCAGTCAACACGCTGTTTGCTGAAGTCTTAACACCAGAGCTAATGATCTACCGGGGGACTCAGCGATGATTTTGGTGTCTGTTCTCATCACTGAACAGATGAGGTATGTTGATTTAAAACATGCACTGGTCTGACTCATATAAACACGCAGTACATACACTTTGACATGCATACATATATACATTACAGAACTGTGGTGTCAGGCTCCTACGAAGTGTTTGGGACTCCTCCTGATTACATCCTGGAAACACTTTCTTCTTCTGTAAACAACAACAACAACAACAACATGAACTATGTGTTTTCCTACAAATCTGCTGCCAACTTCATCATCATCACTGTCACCATCTTTTTATAATTTTGAGGTATGAACTTTCAAGGAGTGGTGGAAACCTTTTTCCCTCCATCCTGCCTTTGTAAATACTTGTTTATATGTGTGTGCGTATGTGTGCCTGAGAGTACAATGAATGTATTGAGATTTATACTTGACAACCTTTTTTTTTTTTTTTTACATCAAATGTTAATATGAGCAATATTCCATGTTGAAACTTCTTTGTGATATAATCTCCCTTTAAGGGCCTGAAGAAAAAAAAAAGAGTAAACAAATAATCAACAGACACAATCGGAGAACACTCTTTGGAAAAGTTAATAATCGCCTTGTTATGCTGTACCTGTCGAGCTCAGAGACCAGAGCGATTTGCCAATGTTTGTATCAATGACATTACTCGTTGCCACGGCGACCAAGCTCCTCTGACGACAGTTTGCGGTTTGCTTGCAGTTTCTATTGAGCGCTGTTTTTTTTCCCTTCTTTTTTTCCTCCTGTATTTGTTCAACACATCAACTCAAGAAAGACAGAGAGGTGTGGATAAACCTGTTATATAATCATTCCTGATTGGTTTTATGTACAGTGGCTGATTGCAGAGCCGGCCCTGTTAACTGGATGAACAGCAAGTTAACGCTCACTTGATTGCATTGCATGATATTAACTGTCAGTTGCGGCTCCCGTATTCTTTTGTAGTTTTGAATAAGTCTTGTCTACCAGCACGGGACACCACTCCGTTTTTGTGCAGTGGTGTAGCTTGTAAGTTTGCCAACAACAGGAATTACAAGAGGAGAAAAATATGTTGCACAGTACAAATGACTTGAGTTTGATTCCATGGACTAAAACAGTCAATGTTACCAAGGAATGGCTTGAGAAATCTAAATAAATATATAGTTTAGAGTCCTCGGCCACCTTTTCTCTTTTAGAGAGAGTAACATTAAAAGTTAAAATAAACAGATGGACAGTTTAAAGTCAGGGCTGATTTGTAAATCTAAACCTTCCCAGTATAATGAGATCACTCATTCATCACTCGTTATACTGGTCAAGCCCTTTAAAACAGCTACTACGTTATTTACTCTTACAGCTGACAGAGGAAATAGAACAGCAAACCTATTCAACACTTTTCCAGTTTGTCAGAATAATAACTGTAATTTAATTCCAGTGGAGTTAGTGATCATTAACATCCTGAACCTCAGAACCAGTGAAACACTTGATCTACATGACAGTGAAATGTTTTAACACTTGATTGTTAACCATTCATTTTATTAGTCAACTTAGACAATCAAACATAAACCACCAATCAATGAAGTTGAAGCCACGCCCACACCTAATCTCACCTGTGTTTGTTGTGTTGTAGGTAATTTTTAAAGTCACATCTAGAATTTACGACTTTAAGAGCTAAACATTTTTCTTGATCTTTAACGTCTTGAAGCAACTCAAAGAACTGGCCTCACTAATTCAGTCGACGTGCTGCTTCTCCACTAGGGGGAGCTGTTCGGTCATTGTCAGACCAGTTCCATGCCTGCTGACCTGCCCCACCTATAGGAAAGGAATGTAACAGCAGCAGTACTTTAGACCCGCATATGGAGACATATTGATATCGCCCCCTACAGGCAAAGAAAGTAATAGCTTACGCAATTGCAACACTTCCGCCACCTGCAGGAAATGAATGCTAAGCTTAATTTAGAAAAAAAAAAACATTTTGTTTTGAGATGATGTTTAAAAAATGTTTAAAGTGAAGCCTTTTCAGGCAGCTGACCATCAGACAAGTGAGACGGTGTCTGTGTGTAAAATATAAAACCTCAAACACACTCACAAACACTAGCTAAAGAAATTGACACAGACTGCAGTTGTAACACTCGTTTCCTGCAGGTGGCACACTGCAGTGTTAAATCTGAAGCAGCTGCTTTCCTTACCTGGCGATGACATAGATCCGCGTGTCTACATGTACAGATCTGAAGTGCCGCTACTATTACTTTTCTTGCCTGTAGGTGGCGCAGGTTGAACTGGAAATGATACTGGCCGGGTTGTTTACAAGCAGATACTTAGACTTGGCATTTGTTTAACTGTTCTGCTGGTGATGCCAGAATGTTCACACAGTCAAGGGAACATTTTTTAGTCAGTTTGATTGATTTTATTGTCATTGCATCCTGACCCTGTTTGTACTGTGCATAGGCTGTAGGCTCCACCCACCTGATACTCCATGGAAGTTAAAACAAGTGTGAAGCATTGATTGATCCAGGTCTGTCCAACGTGTGCTCATTTAGGGGAAACACATCCTGTTATTTCAACACCATGATTGTTTTTAATTTTTTTTAAAGTTTCTTCCCAAGGAAACAAAGTTCTCCTGTCTCTCTCTCAAGGAGGGAGCGCTGACCACCCGCTGTGTACATAACTGTAGTTTTATCAGAAGACTTTGTAAATATTTGTTTGGTTTTATTTCCTATTATAATATTAATATTTTTTTTCTTTTATTAACTAATGGGATTTTAGATCGGTTGTATGTGAATGCTTGTTTAATTCAGTTTTGATACTTCATGTGTGTAAGAGAATGTATCAGTTTATGTACAAATTGATAAGAACAACAAAAGGTGTCTTTTTTTGTTTTCTGTTTGTGCAAGATGCTGCAATGAAATAATAAAAAGATTCATTAAATAATAGTGGATTGTTTCCTTGTTGCTTTTCTCTTTTTGAGCCCATTTCTTCACCTCAGCTTTGGATACTGTGTGTAAAAAATGTTTTCAAAAGTATGAGTTTTTAGTCAAAGTGGGAAAGTAGAGCATGAGAGAAAATTCTAACTGTATAACCATTTGCTAGAAATGGTCACTTCCTTGACATGAGTGTCCCTGACTGAACCTATTCTGAATTTGAAGGTATACCATATAACTTTGTCTTTATTCCCTTCACAAAAATCTCTCACCCGGAGGGACATCCCAAAGCTTTGACCAATGATCAAGCTGGTTGTTAGTCTATGTGACTTCTGTCTGGAGGCCATGGGTTGTATTTTGGCGGTGTGAATTAAAACTAACCAAACACAAAAATGCATAGACATTTATTTGGATAGGTAAGGTTCAGACCAAAGAAGACATGCTGTCAGTGTCAGTTGTATGCTACAGTTTTTGACATTGGTTTTCTTGGCATCAGAGTTCAGTTGCCAGTTGTGAGATATGAATCATAAATCTTGCTTTTATAAAACATTTGCTCTTGTCTTCCAAAGATTTGAATTTCTTGTGGACGTGATTTTTGCATAACGCCGATAACATCCTATCTGTGATGAGATAATAGATTGGGTCAATTATTAAAAAGAGGCTATTGTCAACTTTTGAGAAAAACAGAGAGGAAACCGAGTTAATCATTTCCTTGGATCGACTCAGGAGATACCTAATTGTCTTCACGTGACGTGGCAGGTGAAAGGTAACCCCGCCGGCAGGCTGTTCATCTGGGGCTGCGTGACACAAAAGAACCTGCTGGCTTTGACAGAAGGGGGAAAAACAGTCAACAGTTAAACAAGAAGAATAAGTCGGCGTTTAAAGGTATAAAGGCAGAGAGGGTGGAGTCCACTGCTGTATTTTGCTGGCAGGGAAAGTAATCATTATGTTTGTGCCAAGATGCTTTCAGCAGGGAGCCTCAGAGATTTCCCTCATCATCTGGGACAACGCCCTTAATGTTAACACGTAATGTACTCTGCATGCAAGGGTGTTAGTCTCTTTATTATCTATATATGTTGAGTTACCAAGAAATATGTGAATGCCTGCGAATCTACAGTACAGCTTGTGTAGCTAAATGTATTCTTTTCTGCTGTGATCTTTATAAGACTTAAACAAAAATATTTTTTGTATTTTTTTTGTGTATATATATATATATATATATATATAATATATTAATCTACTGCATCATAGTCATTGTTTGTAGTTCCATCTGCCTTCTCCCATACTGTTGGACTTCCACCTGCTACACCCGGTGATCAGTCCATTATTGCAAATAGGTTACATGTTGTGCTGCCAAGCATTGTTCAGTCCCACAGAACCTTTTCATATCAAAGTCTACTCAAGATCCCATGTTTCCCAGGTCTGACTCTGAGGAAAATGTGTATAAAATGATGCAGAAGACATCTAGCATATTTCCTTTTGATGTTATGGTGCAGCCATCAAAACACGGTGTTCAGTGTTTGAGTATTTGTCAGTTAAAACATAATTCTAATGGTGGAACTAGCAGATACACATTATATATTTAAATATATTTCACATATATATAAATAAATGTAATATGGCACAAAATTTAGTGCAGACATTCATGGTTCCCAGACGATGAATCACCCTGACTTTGATGATCCTCTAACTTTTCATTTAGCGCCACCAGCAGGTCAAACTTTTCACTCGTGCAGTGAAATATCTCAACATCCACTTTTGATGGATTGGCACAAAATGTAGTACAGACATTTGTGGTTCCCAGACGATGAATACTAATGATTTTGGTGATTGCCTGACTTTTCCTCTAGCGCCACAGTGAGGTTGACATCTGTGGTTTTGAATGAAATGTCTCTAAAACTATTGGATGGATTGCCATGAAATTCTGTTCAGACAGTCAACATTTAATTTCAAAGTGAGTATAAAAAAACCCTAATAGAGAATAAAGTGTTTTGCATATTTGCAGCCTGTCCTGAAGTTATCAACAGCAGTGCTACAGGCTGTTCCCTGCCAGTACCCAGATGACTCACCTGTTTATCTACAATCAGTTGCTTTTTCATTTACTGTTCAGGTACATTTTCTTTGGCCCCAGCCTCCTGAACACTCACCTGGGGGCTCAGGTCGCAGCTCATTCCACAGTCGCGGCAGTAAAACTCCTGTTAAAACTTGTCTGACTGATTCTGCAGAACTGCCTGCAATCCTCTCTGAGGAGTTAAATATCCTTCTGGCGAACAGGCAGTGAAGAATATAGAGACTGTACTGTGGATTGTGGAATTGAATAGTTGATACGAAGTTGTCCACATCTGTTACCTGCATCTTTTCAGAGCTGTTCGTATCTATTTTTGAAGTCATGACTCTACAGTGTAAAATGTAGTCCCATATCTGGGATTCCTTCCAAGGAGTTGTTGATGCATGTACCTGCTCTGATAACATTTAATTAAAAGAGAAACAAGGGGACACATTCACAGTACATCACTTGCTACATACAGTAGGTATTCCACCCATTCCACCCTAGTTACTGTATCTTCCCACTAAAAACGTTCTGCGAGTTTTAAGCAGATTTATGAAATTCTGGCTCTGAATCAGTGGTTATTTCCATCCTATTCACACTATCTTTTATGTGAATATATTCAAGAGGATGTGAAACACCAGTAACTCTGATACAGCATGGCATTTTATTACGGTACATTTTAACAAATGACTTTGTATCTGACCCACGTGGTGTTTTATGAGTTTCTATGGTGATAGGGGAGAGAGGGGAGTGACATGAAGCAATCGGAGATGTACTTAACGTTTTTGAATGTTAAGTACATCTCCGACACCCCGTTCTTTTTATTCTTTTTTTATATATATAGCTTTCAGGTGGAGTGGCAGCCTATAACTGTTGAGTGGCAGAATGGCATGAATGCTTTATCTACAGTAAGAAGAAGCAGAAGCAGGTACTGTAACATCAAGGTGCATTAAAGCCAGTTTCCATCAGCTTTAATTGCTTCCTCTCTTTTTCAATAAACCAACGTTTCCACCTTTCACAGCCAAGAGTATAAACATGCTTGGTCCACACAGGTGTTTCACTTATTTTGCCTGATTCGACCTCCTCTCTGGAGTTTGTACAGACTTTTCTTGATTAACATCTCCCTCATTGTCCTGTTAATTTTGTTGCACCTGTTAGGAAAGACAGCTTACTCCTTTACCATCTTTTATTAGTACATGGAGTTCAGTGATGTAATTCCCACCATAACTCAAGTCAACTTTAACCTGAGCGGAGGTCCAATCAGCTGAAATAAGTAAAAACACCTGTGTGAGTGTGCAAGGGCTTTAAACTATGAACCAAACAAATGATGAAAAAACAAAGTCAAACTGATGATGCTGCAGTTTTATCAGATAATATAGTGACATGCAGGAGGTTGCAAGGTTGATGATGCAGTTGTCAGAGTAGCACCAGTGGGAGGAAAATTCAAATGAAGATAACTTCTTGTCTTTCCAGTTTCACCCAAACATGCCTTTGTTGGTCCTCACTGCAAGAGCCTGGGGGCAGAGTCAAGGGTCATCAGTGAGATTCAGATCACCTGGTCTGACTGCGACATTGTATTTAAGCTTGTGTCAGTCAACCAGGCTCATTTTCTCTCCCCTGTCCGCCGCCCTTTTTGTTTCAAGTTGTATTTGGTTTGTTTGGTATATTTTTATGATTTCAGCCTAAGTTCCAACTCATGTGCGGTCTTCCGTCTTTGTCCTTCATTGAGCAGGGTTGTGACATGACTGAATTTATTTTAACACGTGTGAATTTTGTCAAACTTTGTCAGGGTTTTTTTTTCTCAAACTGTTTAGTAAATGTCTGAGAAATGCCACTCTTCTTTTCACATGTTCTTTCCACTGGTCTGTATGTGATCTATTGGAAAGTTTGGGATTTTTGAGTCCAGAATTATTTCCTAATCATTTCCTGTGTTCAATAGTGCACCACAAATGAATTAATTCCAATTAATTTCTAATGTAACCCAGAGAGACTAACGTGGAGGATAAAGTTTCCGAAAACAACTGTCATTTTTTTCAAGGAAATTCATGCAGGAAGTACAGTAATGAATGACTTGTTTCAACAAAAGCCAGAAAACATCACTTGACATGTTTGGGATGACGATCCTTGGATTGCTTCATCACTCACCTGTAAATATATCTCTTTACAATTCTATTTTCTTAGAACAATTGTTCAGAGGTGTGTTGACAACTTTAAAAGTAACATTGGACAGAGCTGGGACAACAAGATATAACAGCTGTCTCAGTCAAGGTGCATTCAAGGCGAGGACCGGTATCGCTGTGTGTAGGCGTTGTTTTAACCGCTTACATTTGTGACAAAGTGTTGCAGACAAAAGCTGCCTGCACATGGTGCCATGCCCAGATGACATTTGAGAAGATGGAAAATGGAATTCAGCCAACATAGCTGTCAAAACAACCCACAGAGCCTGCAGACTGTGACTTGTCACTTAGACGTGCATGGATCAGGCTCTACAGTTTGGCAAAGAGCTGCTTGGACAATATTGTATTATGATGTCAAAGTACAGGCAGCACGAAAGCGTCTTGCAAGTAATGACTCTGTCTGTCTACGCTGGCTGCACTTTAGCTGCGCAGTCAAACACGTTTATGTTCTCAGAAGTGTACACGGCCTCCGAGAAACCCTATCATCCATGATCGCAGCTTTTTGCCAGTTAATTGACATGTGGACTGGTGCCATAAGAAAATATGTCTTGGGATAGGGGCGATGCATATCAGCCAGACAGCCAGTTCGAAAGTGGGTTTCTACAAAAACACAACTTCCTTTCATGACATGGCGTGTCTTCTGTCCTCTTAAACTTTAGTTTTTTGCCCAGTTAGGCGATAACCATGGCAGGAAACCACTGTGTGAACCTGCGGGTGGTTTGAAACTGGTCCAACCACTGTGCCGCACTAAGTTGTTATAAAGTTCACTGAGTCACACACAGTTTATGGGTTGTAGTGACTGTGGAGTTGAAGGGAGTTGAAAGCAGTTATTGTAATAGGAACCTAGATTTGGTTTTTGATAGTCAACGTGTGTTGTACCGACTATATCTGTCCAGTTACAGTGTGTCCATAAGCATTTCACTGTCTCGTGAAATCATATGAATCCTGCTATTAAACTATACACAAACATCTCAACTGCAAACCAGTGACTGCAAGAACCAGGCAGTTAGGACAACTGGTGTGATTCATGTCTCCGTCTCCATCTGTACGAATCCAACGACTGGCGCGGTGTGTTAATGATTGGCCTGATCATGACTGCATGAAGCCAATAAACCCATTTAGAGCAAACGGCAAAGACAGAGTTTCATTCAGAGCCAACACACACACACACACACAAAATATGTTTTTATGACTTTGTTCAAGCACTTTATTCAGTACGTTTTTTAATTTATTAACCCAGTTTGATCTCAGTGTTCTCCCTCTGTTTGAATTGCAAATGAAGGATCCTGTGTAAACCTGGGTAGTTTTCTTTTTGTGAACATGAGGTCAGTCACTTTTAAAGGGAGTCAGCCAGTTAGAATGTGGACTCAAGCTGATGTGAGTTGGGTGTTTTTGGCTGTCTTTCCTCACTGGTGGGATTCCTGCAGTTGTCCTCCCATAATCTGTTCCAGAGCTCCCTCTTGTGGAGGACATCTCAACTTGCAAGTGTATTGTGTCAGACTACACAGGCTTTACTCCTACAGTCTGAGTTAAAAAAAATACCTTTTCATAGTTTCAAAGTTCAACATTTTTTCACTGTATATGCTCTCTCTCTCTCTCTCTCTCTCTCTCTCTCTCTCTCTCTCTCTCTCTCTCTCTCTCTCTCTCGATAAGTTAAATAATTCCAGTTCAAGGCTCCGCTTGTTTAATGGCTGAATCATTAAATTGTTTACATATCAGTTTTATTTATACAGTCATACATATTTGAAAACATTTGTGAAACTAAAATTTAAAATCAAGTTCTTTGGGTTCGGAGCAACGCTTCTCCATAAAATATGATCTTTTTATTTGTGCTTCCTATGATCTGTTATGTATGAGATCTAATTCAGCCTAAAAGGGTGGGGAAACTTAGTGAAGTGAATTTATTTTAATCTTTTTAATTTTTAACTTAAGATTATCATTACACTAAATGTAACCTACATTTTTGTGTTTTTAATAATTTTATGATTATTGTGACACAACCATGCCTACATTTTCTAAACATAATTAAAATATTATTCTATTTTTGGTCACGCTTTGGTCCAGACAGACATTCGTAGTGCCCAGAGGATGAATTGTAATAACTTTGGTGATCCCCCTGACTTCTCACCTAGCGCCATCATCAGGTCAAATTCTTTAATTTGCCCAATACTTTGGTTTATGACCAAATACCTGGAAAACTAACGACATTCCCATCAGCTGTACTTTGTGTTTAGTGCTAACTGGCAAATGTTAGCATGCTAACACACTAAACTAAGATGGTGAATGTGGTGAACGTTACACCTGCTCAAGATCAGCATCTTAGCATGCTAACGTTAGCATTTAGCTCAAAACACTGCTGTGTCTATAGCTACAGCCTCGCAGAGATGCTAGCGTGGCTGTATATTCTAATAGTTTTCTTACAGATAACAACAAGAACTCTTTACAGATACACGTAGACATTGTCCTCCATATGAATACTGGCCAGTAATTTCACAAACAATGGAGTAAGGACTTAAAACAGAAGACAAGATGACATCTGCCTGCTGAAGAAAAGCATTGCCTTCTGTAATTATTCACTGATATAAAATTCTTCCTTCCAGGTTTTTATTTCTGTCCAACAGAAAAAAAGAATAATAAAAAAACACATCCCATTCACATTGTAAAAAAAAATAAATAAATAATTCTGCTATTTATTTTCGCAGGACTTTATTACATTATCACTTGGCTTTTGACCTCTTCCGTGACACTGATGAACCGCTGGATTCTGGAAAGGAGCATCACCAAAATGTAATAAGCAACACAGAGACACCAGGCGTTAAATTGCACCAAAAACATTTTTTATTCTATAAAAGAAGAAGGGAGTAAGGGGGAAATAATCACAACTGTACAGGGAGAAACTGACTTTTAAACACCATGAGTCACAGTATCAAAAAGCTCACGTTTTCCTCACTGATCTTTACACATTTGTTCTGTACAAATACAAAAAAAGAAAAAAAATATTATTAATAATTGTATTATTATAATGATAACTGCATTGCACTGAGTAAATATAGTACTGGCCCATAAGTTACTGCATTCAATAGAAAATACCTAAAGTTTCTGATTTGCAGAGGAAGTGATTCGTGGTGAGTCGAGGCACTCGCACACAGACGGACACAGTCAGTGACGTCACCCTCAGACATGAACTCTATCCTGCCAAGGTCTAAATGGGGACAAAATTCTTTTAAAAGTTTCACAGCCTGTTCACAGATGAACATTCCTGCTTTATACATTAACAGAAGATTTAGAAGAATACCGAGGGAAAACAAGCTTGCACAAACCGCAAAAAACCAACAGGAAGCAGGGAAAACACAAACACATGCATCAGTCTCCCTGCAACAACTCCAACACAGCGATAAGACTTTGTCTGGGTCATCGTCAACAGGCTCTGACATGTAATAACTGATCATCCTCAATGTGACACTGGAGGCTTTAGAGTGTGTGTTTGTCTCTGTGTATAAAATACCAATTTTGCTGCTGTAATGGTCACCAGAGCTGATCAATGTGCTTGTAAAGCGATGGGTCAATATCATTTTCAGATACATAATGACACATACGTGTGCTCCATGGGGTACAAGTTCCTAGAAATAAAGGGGCTCAGGATCCATCTATTTAAATACAAACATTTTGAAGGGCTGCTTCACCCAAATTACAAAAAAAAAAAAAAGCATATGTTCTCATTTACCTCTAGTGGACAGTTTTGGTTTTATTTTTACAGGTTTTGAGATATCCGTCTCTGAGATGTCTGCCTCTATCACAATACAATGTGAATGGGATTTCTCTGTTGGTGTTTTGAGGATTGAGAAATTGCTACAAAAGAAAATCAATGTCCTGAATACTCTGGTTAATCCATAGATGCCACTGTCTTGAGTTTTCACTGGTGCTCTACTGAAGAAATCACTATGGAAACGTTCATTCTTGACCTTGGAAATGTTAATTTGACAAAAATAATCTTAACTAACAGTCCACTTATTAGGTTTTGGATGAGATTCGATACGACAGATCAAAACTGGAGTCAGTGGGCGGCTGGAGAAACATCAAGGAGGCCGTTTGCAGCTGACGCCAAAGGCCATTTTAAGCAGACAGCGGTTATAACCCCCTCCACCTGTTATCACATGACAAGTTCCATACTTGGGTGAAGTGATAACAACTGAACCATCTCCATGACAACCGAACAAACTCCATCCCATGCAAATGCTAGTATGTGGACCTTGAGTTCTGTGGATCGTCCAGAAGGACCAGGAATGTCGGGTTATTTTCCAATGCTGTCAGCACCAATGCCGTGGGGGGGGGGCAGAAATTTCAGATTTCACAAAACCTGGACGAAATATGCCAAAACTATTGCCATGGCTAGATACCGCTAGACGTAAGACATGAGAATATTTTTTTTGTTCGTAATTTGGGTGAACCGACCCTTTTAAGTGAGTTATTGATAGGAAAATGGGACCTGAGCGTTTCCCCAATTGATCAAATCAATCCTGTGCCCTTGCTAAAAGGAACACGGCTCAAGTCCTGCCTCCTTTTCTAGCTGGCTTCTGCTCAGTTAGCTTCTGTAGCATAATGGGTTTTCTCAGAGACGGATTCTTTTGTTGTTTTTTTTCTGTCCATATTCTGAGCCTAATGGGTACCTGCTACTGTACTGGAGAGAACAATGTGAACCTCTTAATTTCAGACGAGAAACAGTTATTTTGTTAGCATTCAACAACAACATATCCCATGAGCCTTGGCAACTGCTATGCAGTCAGTCTTGTGCGATAAGTTCTTGTTGATGTCGTATCTACTGATTATTGATACCAATTTATTTTAGATCGCCAGCACGCTAAAGTTTTAGCATGTAGCATCTGAGCAAATTATCAGCCAATAACACATGAATGAGTTTGGTTTCTGTGTTAAAATTTTACTCCTTCAATACATTACATTACAATACATTGAGCAATGCTAATTGTCTCTTTTGTATCTGGGAAACTTTGCTGTAGTAAAATGGCAAACTGGATTTCTGTAGGCGACTACAGGTTGTTTCCTGTTTCTTGTAATAAAATAAGGTGTATAACAGGTTGGATATGCTTGTGTCTACTACTCTTGTTACTTTTCAACATAATCAACCTGCTATGAGTCTGGAGAGTGTAAAACCGGCAATTAAATCCATGCCTGTGTACTCAAAATGACCAAAAGCATTAATATTCTTTAGCCCTGTCTGACCTGACATTTTCTGTCTGAATACACCTGAAGCTTGAGTGTAAAAAAATGTTCTGACCCAAACCAACTAAATCTCACATTTCACTTTTGACCTTTTCTTTGTGATATTTTAAATGAGGTCCAGTGCAGAAATATAAAGCTCTGTTATAATAAATGGATCCCTAATTAATCATTTTCAGTGTGGGTTTGTTTTTTTTCCTCAGGTCATCAATGTTGAGGGAAACCCACCGTCTCACACACACTGACATGCTCACCAACGTCACTATAAGAAAACAAGAAGGCTACTCTCCATGCAACAAGTGTGCACAACACAAGTGGGACCATTTCTTTTTTTTTTTAAGAAACTACGAAACAAATGTATAAGATTTGAAATAAAAATAAAAAAGAACACATGATGAAACACATCATCAAACCAACAGAGGAAGAAGAAAAAAAGATTTTTTCACATTATCTAGTCAGTGTTAAAAATAGAAATTCACCCGTTACATTTACTCTGCACTTTTTGATTATATACATTTATATACATGGATTTATCTTAATTATTTGTCATTGTCCTTAATGTCTTTATCAACAGTTTACAAAAGAAAGTAAATTGCAATCAAATGCATATACTCTTCTAGAAAGATGTGCTTAGTAACTATGTTTTTTTTTTTTAGTTGAAGCAGAGGGGGATGTTCAGAGAAATGGGAACATTACTCTGCACTGCAAAGAAGAACAAATTCCCTCCAAACAAGTGACTGAACTTGGTTCAGATTCTTACTATTGTTTCTTTTTTTTTTTTTTAATGGAAAAAAGTGAAACCATTTTTTTTTTAAACCCATTTCCAGACTTTTCTCGATATGAGTGACAATATCCTTCAACAAGGCTGATTTATTTTCAAAAAACAAGATTTCAAAACCAGATTCAGTGACTTTGCTAAGATGGATATTCTTTTGCAGTGAGCAGACCAAACAACAATCTGCCCTGTTCATGGCATGCACTCACTTATCATACTATGGAAAGTCGGGTGTATAACATTTTGCTCTCGCTTACTAGCTTTTGAAATGACGACAACAACAACAACAGTAACTCCGAATGGCTAACGAGAACAGCGTCGCAAAAGCAAAATGTGTCTTGCCTTTTTGTTTGTAAAGGGACACATCAGGATCAGAAAGGCGTGTTCCATTGATGACATACTCAGCCCCTTGCTTGCTTAAGACATCACTACACAAGTGTGAGTTCCTGTCTGTGTTTCTGCCTCAGTCCAGTCTCAACTCTTGTCTATTCTGAAAGCAGGTTCAGAGGAGGCTTTGTTCAGTGATCGACAGCACAGGCTTCTGCGCATCCTGACCTCCCTTTAAGGTTCTTGTTGCAACCTATGTGAGCTGTATATCAGCAGTACAACTACCAGCTAATGCTCTACTACTGAGTTCAGAACAGCGCTTGGAGCGAGGTCTGCGTTATGTTGCATAATCAAGTTCAGTCCAGAATAGGAGCTGGAAAAACAGCCCACTTAAGACATGGACACCGTGGGTTAGAGGGCAGGGTTAGGGGTTCAATTCTTTTCCATCTGCCTAAATCTGTTACAAAATGTACGGTTTAATAAAATGTGCTGATTAGATTTGGAGTTCAGCACAGGCTAAATATCAGGGGAAGGTTTTAGACAACGAAACTTTGGGGAAAAGGCATTAAAACAAGATCCTCTGTTAGAATGTATTGGGTGAGGCATTAAATTAAGTTCTGTCACAATAAAAAATAAACTCAGTTGAAAGAGAACTGACCCCGGCCCTGGTAGAAATGCTAGTGAGGAGAGCGCTTAGTTTCCCCATGGTTTAAACCGCAGGCACTACGGACCCTGACAGCCCGACACAGTGCCTGGTTTCTCCCAGAACCGCTGACAGACGGCCTAGGCCACTGTGACTTTCAGTGGCAGCCGTGTTGGCTCCTTGTCCTGCTGCTCCATGGATGTTGTAAGGCCATGAAACCAGTGCAAATGATCTTTACATTGTTGGCTGTTTCAGCATGAAGGCTTTAAGTGGCTGATGGGAGGCGTTCGCGGTGCTTTCTTCTATTGCAAATTCTGAAAACGAGTAGTTTTGTTAAAAAATTTGGAAAATATTTGTTTGGTACACAAATGATACTGTCACTGCTATAACTTCTCAAAATTAAGACCACATTTTCCATAATCAGCTAAATGTCAATCATTTCCTTAAAGCAACATCATGCAACTATTTTACCTTAAACCTTGACTTGTAACAGGGAGAATGGCGCCTCTTTCATTCCCACTCCGTGCCTGAACGCCTGTTCTTGCACTATGTAACTCGGGTTGAGCGGGTACGATCTCCCACGAGAAGTGTGTAACGCTTTACGGCACTAAGTCACACATGGGTCTGGCTCAGTATTCTCAGTACGGACATCATGGCAGCGGCGAAGAGACCGAAGAGGACGTTGACGGAGGAAGCTAAGAAGAGAATAAGAGAGTGACCAAGCAAGAGGCCGGACAAGAGTAAATCTCAGACTGGCTTTTTTGTCGAGAGTTTCGCGAAATAAAAGGCTGCAGGACAGACGCTGAGCCGGCCTTCTTGCTGTTGGACTAGTAAGTAATATTAGCTGGCTTGCTCTGTCTTGTGTTGTTGCACTTGCTTGATGTTTGGCTGTTAGCAAAGTTGTCGACTCGCTAGTTTTTCATCATAAGCCAAGTCAGCCCTCCAAATCCAAATCCTTCAGCTTGTCAACAAATGCACGTGTACAGCTGTTCATGAGGGTGAACTGCACTCCGAAAACTGTAGGAGGCGCCAAGTCACAAACAAAAACCAATTCTTGCATAATGATGCTTTAACTTCACGTGATTTTTCTGCTTGCTCTGGAGTTTGTGACAGCAGATTTCCTGGCATAACCACCCAGGTGGTTCACAATGTAAAATACTGAGTAGAAACCTGCAAAGACTGACAGGCTTCCCCGTAACAGTCTCGTCTGTTTTTGTCTCCAAATGAAAATGAAAAGTTCCACACGTAGCACCTTTTAACTTCTTGGTTTCTTAACTCTCACCGCTGTGAGGAACATCCTTTCCACAGAAAGCAATGAGGAAAAACAAGCCAACGCTGCAAAGACCAGGTACTCATGGACAAACAGTGTTACGTCTTGATAAATGGAGCCTCACAGTTGATCTTTGGCCAAACGTCCTCTGTCAGTGGTTCTGGTTTCGCCCTTACAGATTGACTTCAGTTATTAAGGCTCAACGGGCAAGAGGTAAAAGAACAACAAGTGCCCGGAACACACACTCGTAAAAATCTTAAATTCTGATTATGTGTTTGTCTCAAAACATGCACACTCACCCACACACACACAACACACGCAAAAAACACACACTCAGAAAAGCTCCCCTATTCCCTGCGCGAGAGTTTTACTTGTAATCTCAAACTATTTGTATCTCCTCAGTCTTTTTCACAGCCTCAGAACACAACAAAAGGATCTGAAATCACTTTTACAAGAAACGATGCTATTCTGTTAAGAGCGCCTGGCAAAGAAGGAAAAAAATAAGATAGAACTGAAGGCCTTATTTCATAAAACAGCAACAACGACGCATTAAAAAGCAAATACTGTTATCGAAGAAGAATCAGAAAGGTGTGTGCTGGGGGAGAACACGCAAACAACAATAATGCGATTGATACAATGAAAACAAATTAATCTTTATAAAGTTCACAGTCTTGTAGCTCCCTGTACCAGGGGACGGGGGTGGGGTTGGGGCTGCGGCGGGTGAGGGGTGATGGGGGTGGGGACATAATAATTAGATCTAAGCCTCAGACAGATGTTTGACGTCACTTCAGCTGCTGTAAAAAAGCTCACTACATGCACATACACACACTCATACACTGATATGCACAGGGTTGGGAAGCCTTTACTTTCAAGATCCATTACAGTTTAGTAAATCACTTATCCAAAAGTTGTGAGTTTCGGTTGTTTTAGACTCTTTTCCAAACAGTAAGAGTTTTCCAAACAACTCTAAGAGTTCCTGGTACTTTTGCACATTTGCACTGCATCTGGAAAACTCTGAAGATTTGGCAAATAAGTCAAATTATGAATTTGTTTGAGACACAATTGTGCACATGATGAAACAACACCAGCATCACTGTGTTGATCTTCGTAGTTTCGATTTTGTGTGGTTATTTATTTCTGCTACACCTATAGTTCCTGGGCCATTAGAGAGCACTTCCCAGAGAACAGGGACTTTTTTGGGCTCAGGAACTATGGGAACTGAATTGTAATATTTTTTTTGGTACCAACCGAAATGTGTCCATAGCACCGATTCAGTGACTATAAAACTTTTTTAGTATTATTTACCTATTCTTTTATCAGATAGCTCCTGATTTAGATCAACAATTTTGCCGTGGTTCCTCGAGTCAGAATGGTATGGTTAGAAGGAAAGGCCAAGTTCTTGAATCCCTCTAAAGGTTCCTGGAAAGGTTCCTGTGGTGAAAAGGGGCTATTTGAGTCACTTTGCTTCCATTCTAGCTTGGGGTCACATAACTTCCCAACTCTGGATATGCACAGAATTGATATTGTTAAAAAGAAAAAGGGCAGCTGAAGTGACATCCCGCTTACGATTCCCTTTCTGGTCTGAGCTCTAAGACAATACACATGTTACTCCTCCTCTGGTGCCCTCCTCTTCCTCGGATGGATGGATGCTTGTGATGGATGGATGGATGGATGAACGTCCCTGCTGATGGATGTCCTTCAGTCCACCCTTCTCTTTCCGAGGAGGTGACGTCTTCTCTGCAGGTGGGGTTGAGTTGGAGGATGGTAGGGAGGGGACTGTTTTGGGGCGGGAGGGCTGTTGGGTGGACGGTGGTGATGATGATGATGATGATGATGATGATGATGTGTTGAAACACACACAGTAAAAATCCCCTAACCTCCACTGTGCACACACACAACCACACAGACACATTCCTGATATTCCTGTGATTTCAAGATGAAGAGGAGGAGGAGGAAGGAGGAAGGATGTATAGTGTCTTTTTTCATCTGCTGATGGGGTTTAAAATCCTGATGTAGGGGGCAGCAGAGGTGAGAATGGAAACAGGAAGTAGGGTTCATGTGAGGTGGGGGGCACTGGTACAAGATGTGCTGTGAGGGACTTTGAGATGTCGAGGGGTAAGAGGTTGGTTTGTAGGGGAGTTGTGGGTGTTCGGGGGAGGAGGGAGGTCAGAGTTCACATCATGACGTGGCGGCGGCGGTGCAGGGAGAGGTGGTCGGACCGGGAGAAGGAGCGGTCGCACTCGGTGCAGCGGAAAGGTTTGATCCCCGTGTGCTTGCGGAAGTGTCGAGTCAGCTCGTCGGAGCGAGCGAAGCGCCAGGTGCAGCCCTCCCAGGTACAGTGGTAGGGCTTCTCTCCTGAAGGAAGCAGGAGACAAGGAGAAGAGTTAGGGGGAGAGGAAAGGATGGGAAGAAGCAACAGAAGGAGGAGGAACGTTGGGATACTGGTGGAAATAAAAATGCATGAATGATTTAAAGAAAAAAATGTCCATGGATGTTTTCCTACTTCCGTTGGTTATTCACTACATTTCCCAGAATTCCCAACTCAGCTCAATAAAATTGGTCTCTCTGTTTTTTCCCCCTGTATGATTATTGAATGTTGTAGGAAACGGTGAATATATGAAGATATATTATGGACCGTGGTTTTTGCTACACAAAAGAAAAGTTTGACTGTTAGGAACTTTTAGGAGATTTAAATAATCAAATCCCGACTTTCTTCTCCTTTTTCCAGTCTGTGAAAACATTCAACAAATTTCACCAAGTCTTAATAACTAAACGGCAAATATATGTAGCTTCTCACAGCCTTACCTGCTTGTGTGTTTTCGGAAAATTCCCACCTCAATAAGATGAACCAATCACGCCTGCTTGTGGCTTATTTATTTTTATTTATTAAAGTGACCTTTCATTGGATGTTTTCGGGGGGAAAAAATTACATTACAGTTTTTGAATGAGCGGACTGGGAAGCATTAAATTGTCAGGAAGCAACCTGAAAAATAATCTACCTCAACTGCTCCTTTAATCCTGGATAGATTTTTGTTGTGTTGTTGCCGTTTGTTTTGCTCAGGTCTCACCTGTGTGTATCCTCCTGTGGGCTTTGAGGTGGGAGCTCTTGGTGTACACCTTTTTACAGCCTTCATAGTCACACATGTGAATCCGCCTCCTCTTGATGTCTGGCGAATCTGGATCGACGGGCTCTAAGTCCATAACCGACCTGAGAAAGGAAAAAGGAGTGAGTGATGCTGATCAAGACACCTAAGGAGAACACTGACTTTCTGGGAGATAGTCCTATTTCCAAAAACCATCCCTTTTGATCTTTGGATACTTTAACATACACCAGTTGAGTTTACATCAAGCACCTAACTAACAAGTTACATACTGAAGTTGTATGGCAAGCTCCAAAGTGCGTCAGCATGTGACACATACGTACAATTTTAACTGAAGGTTAAATTGTAAATATTCTTGCACTCTCGTTAACATGGGAATACCATATGTAACTGGAAGATGAGTACCATGTTTTGTTTAAATGTGAGAATTAAAGCCTGACTGATACCTTGTCTGTACAACTATTATCAGTCAGTTTAAGCTTATTACAAATGTATTGTATTGGCGTATACATGGGCTGATAAGTAACAAGAAATTGCAGTACAGAAATTAGTTATTGATGTTATAAATTACCCATGACTCCACTAAATAACTACATTTAGAAACTCTGTAGCCATTATGTATTTTGTCCAACAGCGAGCACTGACATGTTTATTTCTCACTGCCGTAAAATGTCCCTCTCAGTGAATATGTTGGTCACGATTACTTAATTTAACATTTATTCATGTTATGTGTTTATATATTGTCTCAAATGTTGATACCGATATCGGCCGCAAAAGTCCGGTATCAGTCTGGCTCTAATAAGAATTTAAACGTATTTGCAAATTAACTACACTGTGTAAATCTATGTTTGAGTGACTTATGTTAATTAATATGTAAATAAAGTAGGTGTAACCTTTGTTCAGTTCATTTACATTGCACTTCTTTTCTTGCCGCGGGTCATCATTGTGCCATTGTACTCCATACTATGTTAATATGGGCTTGACTTAATAAAATCTGAACCGGTTTTCCATTTTATGAAAAATATAGTACTTCATTCATGCGATGTGTTTCATCATTGCACAATAGAGCAAGCCGCCTCTCATCAGGTTCAGGTTCATTTGAAAGTGATATTAGGGCCACCGGGGGGCGTCAGAGAGTCACATTATGTTCAACACAGCTGCACAACAGCTCCCACTTCAGCATTTCTCTCTCTCTCTCTCTCTCTCTCTCTCTCTCTCTCTCTTATAACTTATATTCCGATGTCAGAGGTCGAGTTGTCTGCACTGTGATATTCTGACTGAATTATATGTTTTTGATATTCATTTGATAATCATGATGTAAATAAAGTTGATTTGGAAAAAAAAAAAAGCCTCTCTGCCATTTACAAGGAGGTGTGACGGCAAACTGAATTACGAAACCACGTTTACATCCAAGTTCTGGGAGAGCCCTGCCAAGCAACGCACACACACACACACACACACACACACACACAAGCAATCTTCCTCACAAAATACCCACAAACACACTTGTTCACTTGTTTCTATTAAACTGTCTCTCTCTCTGTCTCTCTCTCTTTCTGTGTCCCTCACACACACACACACACACACACACAGTAGATTACAGCACTAAGCTAACCGTGACATCCACACCCGGAATTTCAGTTACAGTCAGGCGGCCTCACCCACTGGGTGTGGCAAGAGCTCTGTCCTGATTTACTAATAAACACAGTGGACACACACACACACACACACACACACACACACACACACAGACACACAAGAATTACTGTACTTATAAGAGCCTTCACTGGCACACTAACCTTCACTCTGCTGCCTTGAGCCTTACAAGTAACAACCTTTCAAATGTCCACACTTTCCTTAAGTGGACCAAATGTCCTCAGTTATGAAGTGTATACTGAGCACACACACACACACACACACACACACACACTCGTCTCCCTGTGATACAGCCAGGGCGTCTCCAGTGAGTTCTGCTGTACAGAGGGTTAAGGTTATATAAGTGTCCAGTCATGGCAGCGCTGCAGTAATGTAATTAGTCAGGAGGCTGCAGCGGAGGGAGGCGATCCACACAAAGACCGCATTTCCCAGAAACCCTGCTGCGCATTAGTGTCTCTCTCGCTGGCCCTGCCGAGTCGTATCATGGACTTTACACTGAGATTACCTTACGCATGGTTTATGGTATTTATGTTCTGTCAGCCGTTTTATAGACGTCTGATTTATAATGGAGGAGTACGAAGAAGTGCATACGAAGCAACGTTGTCGGAATAGTT
This sequence comes from Macquaria ambigua, assembly GCA_008360985.2. Lineage (NCBI taxonomy): Eukaryota > Metazoa > Chordata > Actinopteri > Centrarchiformes > Percichthyidae > Macquaria > Macquaria ambigua. Next base: position 224,147 of record VMKM01000779.1, read on the forward strand.
CAACTCTCTTTCCGAGAGTGAGGTGAGAAGTTTGATACCACTCTCATGACTCTGCGTTACGTACGGAGCTGGAGTCAGGATGCTGTTCGCTGAGCTTAGCATAAAAACTGGAAACAGGGAAGCAGCTAGCCTGGCTCTGTCCAAACTACACCTACCAACACCTCTACAGTGCACTGTTTAACAACAGAAATGTAACATCAACAATTCATGGTTTTATAGCGAGTTATGTACTGGAACTATCTCTTGGTAAAGAAACAGCATACTGAAGTTTTATCATCATAGTGAGGTAGCCAGGACATATCTGGCAACCCATGCTAGAGATGCTGCACACAAGTGCTGTTAAAAATTCTAATTCTTCTAAGTAATTTTTACATTTCTGTTTGTGTTCGAGTTAAAGTTATCATGTTAATTAGTCAACTTTAGAGGTGTTGGTGGGTGATCTTATTGCATTCTTGGAACGACAGCAATTAAGCGTATTTCACAAAATGCTGAACTATTCCTTTAAGGTCTTACAAACATGTTGAATGCATATCAAATCATTGCGCCACTAGTGGTCAAAAACACAGGCCCCATCCACACTACTACATTTTTGTTTTAAAATGCATAACTTTTGCTACGTTTACACCTAGTGTCCACACTACTCCGGCGTTTTATAACCCCTAAAACGGAGACCTTTTAAAACGCTGCTGACCCTGTTTTTTGTTTGAAAACTCCGGGGTTGCATTTTAGTGAGGACGGGCGAAAACGGAGACGTTCTAAAACGATGACGCAGACACCCACGTTCACTTTCTGATTGGGTCTACTCAGCCACAACGTGTCCTTCTCTGATTCGCCAGGCCCGAATCACGTGACCCTTTCCCAGACAAAAATAAACGACATCAGTCTTGACTACCAGCAGTTAATTCAACATTAATAACGAATCACAACACTTATTTTCAGTAACAGTTCCACCTGGTTGTTAGTCCAAGCAGAGAAATCCCTGCTCGTACTTTCCACCATCGCTGTTCTTCGTTCGTAGTATTTTCTGCAACTAAGCAATCAACTGCAGAGTAGATGATCTGCTTCCTGTTTACACCGGCACGTGCATGCCCAGTACACGTGAATGGTCACGTGATATGTGTTTTCAGGCATGTAGTATGGACGGAGATTGTTTCTGAAATGGTGATAAAACACTCGTGTGGACGGAGATCATTTTCGTTTTAAAACGCTGTTTTAAAACAAAAACATAGTAATGTGGATGTGGCCACAGTGTGCCTTTAACTCTACACCCATTATCACCCTGAGGAGGACAATCACACAGATCTCCAGGTATGATTGGCTGAGAGATTACCTCAAAAGATGGGCAAAGTTGTGAAGAAACTTACAGTAAATGCAGCTTTTCTGATCCATTACTGCATATGTATTAAATGTGATATTTAATTCATGTATATAAACTCACACAGGTGTGGGGACATTTTAATATGTGAAGTGTGACTAAATATAGTCTGTTTGTTGTGTCCGTCTGTGGCTGGACTCACCCGGCGTCGAGGCTCTGGGCACTGAGGGAGGCTGATCCAGACTCTGTACCGCTCTCTGCATCGCTGTCACTCTGATACTCCACCGGAGACGTTGAGCCCGGCTTAATACGAACTGCAGAGAGGACAGGGTGGGGCAATTATGATAAGAGGAATGGACGGAAAGAGGGAAACGGGTACAGAACAGAGAAGAACATTGAAAATTAGAGAGATTGAAGGTGGGAAAGAAAGAGATTGAGGAGGGGTGATGGAGAGCATGAGAGGTCCAGAGAAAAGAGATAAATTAGTGAATGAAATTAGGAAATGGAAGAAGCAGAACAGGGAGAAGGGAGAGAATAGAGGAAGAGAGGAGGGGGGAAACAGACAGAAGAGAACAGCAGGGGGTTAATAACTTCTTAACAGTGATGCCTGGATTCCAGCAATTTAGCAAGACAAAGACTTGCTCCAAATGTGTGTGTGTGTGTGTGTGTTTAGATGTGGTCTGCTAGGCTGCAGAATTGATTGATCAAATTTGCAGCCAAACCCCACGCTGGATTTCTCTGCAGGTCTCCTCGTTTCTAAATTCAAAAATTTCAAAATTCAAAGCACATTTCAGCGTTTACTTTCTGTTTACAGAAAAAGTGAAACCTGTCTGTCTTTCTTTCTCTCCCATGTCAACAACCTTTTACAATGTCAAAGCAGAATGTAAGCAGATGTTAATGAAAAATATTCTGTAGAACTCAAAGACAATGCTAATTAGCAATTAACTGAAACACAAATCTCTCGAGGTTATCAGAAGCCTCTGCTGGTTGTCCTCAAGTTTCGGCAAGCTGTTAGAAAGACTTTCTGGGTTTTCACCAAGGAGGACAGCCCTTTAAATTGTGGTCCTGTTTTTAAATTCTTGATCGCTGAGAGTAATTTCTCGCAAGACACTTTCTGTTGAAAGCTGGGTACTTGGACATTTAAATTCATGCCCACTTCAGCTAACTAATGCGCAGAAGGAACACGAGCTGTTGTCTCTGGAAAGTCAGGTCTCAGTGTGAGATTCCACTAGATCAGAAGGTCGCAACATTTGATATTTAAAGCTGCTATAATCAATAGTTTTATACGAACACACGTATGTGAAAGAGGTCACTCATAGTGACGAAGCCACAGATAATTATCAGCCAACTCTGAAGTTCTCCTCTGTCACATGATCTGCGTCCGGATCAGACAACAGCACTAATTTATTTAGTCTATTGGTAGATTACCCCCGCTCTCCCTCTCCCTCTCTCCCTGTGTCAGTCAGAGTCTCTCGCTCCTCCATCACTCCCTCTCTTTTTCCCCCCTAAATTCACAATTTGACAACTTCATGGGCTGCTGCTCATCAGAAACAAATATTACAGAAGCGGAAAACACAACATGAGCAAACAAAGAACAATTTATGCATCAAGATAAAAAAAACATAATGAATGAAAACAAAAAGTGCAAATTACTGGTGCCCCACCCCCACCCCCCCACCCCTCCTCTATTTGCAGGAATGTGGCAGCCATACTGTTCAAAGTCCACCCAGCCTGTAGCAGAGCGAAGAGGGGTGGTGCGGTTGGAAGGGTGATGCAAGGAATTTGGGTGGAGTGTGTGTGTGTGTGTGTGTGTGTGTGTGTATGGAGAGGGTCACGTACCAAAAGAAGTGGTCTTTGTCTCTGGAGACAATTAAGCCACCCCCACCCCCTCCGCCATTGCAGCCTTCTTTTTTCAAAGGCAAAACGCTCCATCTCCTCTCCTCTCGACCCCTGCACCCTCTCATCCTTATCGTTCCTCACCCCTGCAGCATACTCAACCTCCCCACCACCACCAGCACCTCCACCTCCACCTCACCCACCCACCCAGTCTAGCTCCCTTCCTCCATCTGCGTCTACCTATCCAGCCCTCCTTCTCCTTTTCCTCCCACACAATGCCACAGCACATGAGCAGCGAATGTCAGCTGCCTCCTGCCTGTTCGCTTTGCAGATGCAGGAAGAAACAGAAAAATATCAGAGTTCCCATCTCCTTCTCTCTTTTTCTCCCTCACTCACTCGCCTTGTCTGGCTCACATCTTCGCTCTTTGTCTCTGTTTCTCTTTTCAATATTGTACAACACTCCTGGGTTATTGAAATGCTGCAACAAAACAGAATTTCAATATGGGCTACGAGATCCGACGGCTCCTTTGCTGAGAACTGAACCTTTAGAATCCACTTGGCCCTACTTACAAGACTAGTTGATATTAGATTACATTAGTTTAGGGGACACTTGAATGATCCCTCTGAGGAAACACTAACTGTGCCAACTGTAAACTACTGTATGTGTGAGATCATGGTCATGGTATAAGGATACGGACTGGCCGACAGGAAACATGATAAAACAGGTTTTAAACAAACCTCTGAGTTAGCCAAACGTATTTGGAAGAGTAAACAAAGGCAAATCATAAAATTAGAACCCAAACTGATTGTCTGACTGCTTGTGTAAGGCCCAAGTTGTACACCGATATCATCCTTTAGAAAGCAACTTAACACTCGTTGAAAATCTTATTTTTGTTGACCTCCAAGCGTTGACGTAGAAGTCCAGGTGTGTGTCAGGACACCGTGACATCACTGTTAGGTGTGGTGGAAACAAGCTGCTTTTCATTTGCCAATGAAATGGTATCAATACTTCAATAATGGGATGTAATTCCTTGTAAAACATGATGTCGGGGCTGGACATTAGACAGTGAGGGATCAGACTTAAGTGTAAACCAATCAACTGTCAGTTATGGAACGAAAGGCAGCTGGATTAGTTCGGACCGGCGGAAAGATGGGACTGTTGAAAAAATTTGTGATGACTTATTAGTTATACCTACTAGTGCAGGATGAGGTCACCAGCCAAAGTGAGAGTATCTTCAGGCCAGTTTGTGTGCTGGGGATTCCTCTAGACGTTTCCGAGAGTCACTGCCTTCCTCGTTTACATTCCTGAGTCGAGGCCACGCTGGTTTGGATTAGAAACTAAGGTGAACTAAACTGACTTTACAGAGGGACTTTACTGCAGTTTGTCAAGTTTCTCAACGGGGTAGAGGCCTGTTTTGCCAGCTTGCCTGAGCAAATGTCGAGCTTCCCCTTGTGTTTACTCAGGGATGGATTACACCTCCTTTAACCTCTCTGTTCGCTGTTGCTTAACGCGAATCGACCGGCTTGTGTTTAAGGCACTCCTGACAAACTGCTGACATGTTGACAGCAGGACAAACTCTGGCTTTAGAGAATGGTTTGGAATTGGACTTTACTACTTCTTTTTCACTGGCTCTTCAGTATTGATCACCTTTTCACACACTTATTAATCATAGTGTCAGAGAAGGTCAGAACATTTGAGGAGCAGAACTTGTTCGAGTACATGCTCAGGTACAAGTTAAAAAATGATTATTGGTTACTCAGCAACCTTGTGTTAATCTACCTACTCAGAAAAAGACCACTGGGAGCGGAGTGACTTATGAGATATCTAGAGACTTTCCCTTACAAAATATTAGAGGATGGAATCAGCTGTTGAAACGTTACCAAAATGCAAAATGCATGACAGATCTATTTCAGTCAGGAACATTTTTCTATAACATATGTAACATTTCTTTCCACGTGTTTCCTCATTTAAGTGGGAATGTCAATCATCTGGCACATATGGAGAGCTTCCAGAATGATAAAGATAGACAGGCAGGCAGACGGCAAGTCTAACATACCACTAAACACAAACGCACACCATCTCCCTCGAGAGACACACTGTACTCCTCTGAGACCCGAGAGCTCCCCGTAAATGACAGTGTGGGCAAGAGTGACAGAACCATGGAGGAACAGCGGCGGGTGTGGCAGTCAAAGATGGAAAGAATAAAAGGGAAGAGGAGAGGTCTAGTAATCTAACAACCATCTCACTTCGCCTTCCTTTTCCTAACTGCTATTGCTTTGCAAAATTTCTGACAACCACTCCCTGTGCTATGCACCATCTCAGCGTCCTGTTTCAACATGATACGAATGACATTAAAGGAAGAAAGATGTTCTAAAATGCTGTTTCATTGTGACTCAAAACACCTTCCTACCCAGTGTTTGATGTTGTGATTTTCGCTGGTCATATTAACCTAAATGGTAAACTGAGGCAACAACATAGCAACAGCATCCAATCCATGCTGTGGTGGCACTAAAGGCATCAGCAGGAAAGGGAAGGGAAGGGGTCATCACTTGACAAGAGAAGAAGTCAAGGTTGAGTAGCCTATTGAGGGAGCAAGTTTGAAAATAGCTGGTGTTTGGATTTATATAGACAGTAATGGAGGCTGTTTTGACACACCGTACATTGTCAGCATGGTTTGGAGTAGATTTAGTAGGAGTAACTGTAGTGGCAGCAGCAGTATGTAATGTTTAGCATGTTAGCTTGTTAGCATGCTCATATGCAAACAAGCCTGCCTGGCTCCAGACCTCAGAATTGCTGCCAACATCTTTTGTTATTTTCAGTGATGCAAATAGGTCTGGTATTGTATTCATTGATGCCTGTTTCCACAGTTGGTAAAACAAGCAAGCAAATCAGAGCTTTTAAGGCGGGATTAAGAATCAGAGTATCATCGTCCTGTGCCAGATTCAGAAAAATGGCGACGAGCGTGAATGAGATTGACGCAGCTATACAGGTTGGTGTAAGTCGACTAACAGAAAGAGCAACTCTTAAAACCATCCACTGTCCTCCATTACAACATCTTACTGGAAGTTTTCATTGTACCACTCACCAGATCCTTCTGAGCGCCCATCACTGCCTATGAGCGGCACTGTTATGGCTGCCGTGGCGACGCCGTCCGTAGGCATGGTGGTGTAGACAACAGGCAGCGACTGCACCACCACAGGGATGGTCTGGAGCTGGCCCACCTTGCTGGGCATGGTGACCGAGGGGATTGTATGGATGACGTGGAGGATCTGCTGGCCCCCGGCACCCTGAGTGGCTAAGATGGAGCCCGGAGAGAGGACCTAGAGGGACAAGAGGAGGGGTATATGATTGGTCGTTCTAACCCTCCTGAGTACAACAGCTTCAGTGGAGGAGGTAGGAGTTTGTAGTTACCATGGAGCCTATCGATTGTACCGCAGAGGGGACTGGTGTAGCTGACAGGCTGGGTTGGGTCACGGCACCACTGGGTGCAGGGTTGACTGTGGTGCTTGTCGTAGAGGCAGGGAGCGAAGAGGAGCGGGGCTTGTTGAGCGACAGGTCGACAGGTTCGGTCTGGTCCTCGGCGGGGCACGGCTGGGGTGAACAGGGCTCCGTCTTGCAAGCTGGCTGTTCCGTCTTTACCTTCAGGTCTGCTGGCTGCGAGCAGTCGTCGCCTACATCTGCCTGCTAGAGAGGAAAGGAAAATAGGACAAGTTTAGAAAGCTGATTGTACTTAGGTTGAAACCAGAAACAGATATTTTGTGGATTTTAATTATAATATACATGATAATATATAACAATATATTTAATAAAAATATATTTCAGGACAGAAAAGCCACTAAAAGAGCATTTACATCATTATGATACTCTGAAACCTCTGCTGATGAAATCCTTCAGCTGGTTGGAGACTCCTTACACATACCAATTCCTGAACTTCGCTGAGTCAACTCATATCCTCAATTCAATCAGATTTATTCTATTCTTAAAGGACAGACTAAGACTCATTTTGTTGGCAAAGTGATGTATTAATTAGATTGATGTAATCACAGTTAAGTGGAGCATGCCAAAAAATGCTGACATGTGCTGCTTTATTGATTGAGAAGGCAGCTGAAAACAGAAGTGAATTCATTCTTTTTCTCTTGTCCAGTCAGACTGAGCTACAGACACACCGCCAAGAGAAACAGCAGAAAAACCTCTGCCTGATACCCAGTCACCTGGCTGTTACATGACAGTGACAATGGATGTAATGACAACACATAATCATATATATTATAGAGGTGCAAAGTAGGAGGAAGTTATTTCAGATGTACAGGGTTCCCATTCATTTTCTGTGCAGACAGTGTTAGGTGACTGACAGTTGGAGCACTTCAAGGCTTGGATGGACAAGAAACTCTCCTGGTTGAATCATCAGTACCATCAGTTTTAGGTAACTACAACTCCCAGGGTGCATTTTGGTACAAAATATTTGCTCATAGAACTTTCAGTTCTGCTGAATGCGCTGCTAACAGCCAGGGAAAGCTAAAGATTATGCTTTGTCTAAACCAACATTCAGCGGTTTCAAACTGCGGTGGATAAAATCAGCAACTATAGCACAGTGTTTTGTTGACAATTGTGAAAACAAAGCATTTTGAATTTGCCACAGCTCTGATTTGCCTCACTAACTGGAATTTTCTCCATAACAACTGCTGCTGAGGCTCATGGGTATTGTGGTTTTAGAGCCATCAGCCACACCAAACTGGTGGGAAAAAAACTGATGTCTAAGAAACACACCGGAAAGAATTTAAACTGATGGCCGTAACATAAACCTATCATATTGTTAAATCATCCATGAGACTCCCGTGTTTCTCTGTTGAGGAGTATTGAGGGTGTCATTAAAAGAAAACTGAGAATTTCCAGAGGGGAACAATCTGAAACCCTATACATACTGCATATCTTTCAAGGCGTGAACTAATTTTTCAATCCATTAAGACTGACAATGTTTGCTCACAAAGTTTGCTTTGAGGAACTGCTTCATCCTGGATCCATGCTTTCATTTAACTTGCATCATGCCTTTTCATGTTACGCCCTAGTTTTCTCAGTCGCCTCAGAGGAACGGAGCACCCCATTCGCCTCTACAGCCACCCAGGGCTCAGCTGCCATGTAGCTTCGAAAGCAGAGGGAACAATGGCGGCTGTGTGGGACACTGGGGGGAGGTGGAGGAGAAAGTGAGAGACAGAGAGAGAAGGGCTGGACGGGTACAGAGAGAGACTGGTACTGAGTAAGAGAGAGAGTAAAAAAAAAAGAGGAAAAGTAAAAGAGAGACAGGAGAAATGGAGTGAGAGAGGGAGCAGCAGCAAGCCTCCAGTCCAGGAACTGGCCTCCGTCCAGTTCAGCTGAGCGTAGCTTGGCTCTGGGTGAGGAGGAGAGGGTGGAGACTCCGCTACGCCCTTTTATCGGGTCACACAGTTCAGCTGGAGGCTGGGCTGTGTGTAACGAAGAGCACAAATATAAAGGTTGGTAAACATCCTCCTGCAGTCAGCTATCATTAGATATGCAAATCACCACCATTAAACGAGCATACAACTGTGGTTTTGCATGTTGTAGTGCATTACAGGTAGCACGTAGAATGATTTTTGGCATTCCAGGCAACCAACTGAATCTTTTTTTTTTCTTCACTCATGAAAAATGCTTGTGATAGCTAATCCATCTCACAGTGAACAACTGACCACCTTTTTTTTATTATTCTGACATGTAATGTAGGCACGAGGAGGAACCATTTTCTCACCCTGAATTATGTTTCTAATGTGATGTTCATCCCCTCTATTTTAATTCATCTTTGAGAAGACATACCAAAAAACAAACACAGATAGAACCTGCACCGGACTTGGCTGAGGTAAGGAGGAATTTAAGTAGCTCTCATGAGCAAATAGGAAAGGAAAGGAAAAGAAAGGAAAGAGGGAGCGGTTGACAACACGTAACAAACAAACACACATACAGACCAAGCCAAACTTGGCTGAGGTAAGGAGGCATTTTAGGAGCTCTATAATAGGCAAATAGGAAAGGAAAGGGGAAGGGGGAAAGGAAAGGAAAGGAAAGCCAGCGAGAGGAGATGATGGAAGAAAGAGGAAGAAAAGGGGCGATCAGCAAGCAAAAGGAAGCAGGGCCATAACGTGATTAGAGAGACAGCCCCAAAAAGAAATGAACCAAAAAAAGAAAAGAAAAGAAAATGAAGTGTGAAAGTAGTGAGGGAGTGGACGAGGCAGAGAGGAGAGAAAGAGACGAGAGTGAAAGGGAGTAGGTGGGAAAGGCCTAGCGTTGCCATGGAAACTGGGAGCTATCAGCTGACTCCATGTTTTCCACTCGTTCCCCACCCACCACCAACTCCCTTCCCTTCCCTTCCCAGTCTGTTCATCTTTCCATCACTTCACCCCCACCATCTTCCTCTCTTTATTTTCTTTCTCTCACCCTCTCTGTCATGACCACACCCCCTTCACCTCTCTCTCCCACACCCCCGTCTCGCCTTCCAGCATCTCTTGCTCTTTACATCAACCACACCCTTGTTTCTTCCCACCTCACCCTCTCATCCCACGTTAGCTTCATTTGATTCCACCCACTCACGCTTGTATTTCTCTATTCTCCTCCATTCTCCTGTTTTTTCCCCTCTCCTCTCCTCTCCTCTCCTCTCCTCTCCTCTCCTCTCCTCTCTTCCTCTTTTCATGGCTGCTCAGATTAAACCCACAACTCTTTGCAAAATCCCCAAAAGAAGAGGCTGAGAGGCTGAACTCCACTTAGAAAAAAAAAGAAAAGAAAATCCTCACTGGACTCCTGCAAGCTCTGTGATCTGAGAGACAGAATGAGGAAGAAAAAATGAGGGGAAGATGGAAAACTTTCTGATATGCAGACAGAGTGATTAGCTTAAAAAGCAGGATGTACAGCAGCTCATTATCCAGTGGGAGAAAAAAAACTTCATACTATAGTCAGATGATTATACTGTCATTTTACACTTTCATGTGGATTTTAAGGAGCAAAGTTAAGATTGACCAAAGCACATTTTGTGATTGGCTTTGGTCACAAGACAATGGAGCCCTTTCTCTATCTCCAATGAAGAAATTGTGACATTTAAACAGACATGCTTCATACTATGGGTATGGGTTACTGGGTTAACTTTACCCAAGACAATTTTGACCCAGTGTTAGTGTTGTTTTTTACATTACAGTTGGGTTTTTTACCCAAACTAGTATATGGTTATTTTGACCCAGTGTTAAACACAACTGGCTCAAATGTTCTCTAAAAAAATGACATGCATGTGGCGTTCAAAACTCCCAATAATAATATATGTATATATTATTAACAAACAGTAACAAATGGTGACGTGTAAGCTTAACCATACCATATTATAGCTTAGATAAATAACCCAACAGTAATATAAAAAATAAACTAACACTGGGTCTAAACAACCCATTGTCTTGGGTGGTTTTCTACCCACAGACTTGACCCAAGTTGGGTTAATTTTGACCCAGTGATTTCCAGTGTATACATTTTAATTTTACCAAAACAGTGAGGCCATGTCCAAACTATTAAGGATGATAGTGAAGTCAAGTGAAGTTTTCCGTCCAATCTAGCATTTACATGTTCTATTCTATGAGTTTATCCACATTCAAATGCCCCCCCAAAATAGAAAAGACACTCAAATCTTGTCTGCTAGGCATACACAGACCACTTCAGCCAGCAGCTGTATGCCCCATGCACACCTGCAAACAGGCCTTTTTAAAATGTATCCACTGAGGATGCAGTTTTCACTCAGAAAAGTGAATATTGGTTGATAAAACAAGAAGTATATTTGAATGGCAATTACTCTGCAAGTCAAGTTTTGAGAGAACTCAAGGTCAAAATTGTGAATTTAAGATATGTTTTGAGCCCAGACGAAGAAACTTTAAGTATTAAAGGTGATGCAACCTCAGAAATATGTTGTTTTTATTAACTAAATTACTAGTTACTGGCATTTTAAGACAATACTACACTGTCAGTTCAATGGTTAGGCAATGCTTCCTCACCAATCTTGATTTGAATATCAACACACAGACCCTTAGTCTCTGTCTTGTCTCTGTTTCCACACAAAGGCAAGAAACTTCACTTGAAAGTACATCCCCACCTTTCACTTGCCCTGAAATAAAACGTATTTGCATTGTTTGTGAGGCAGATGACAGCACAGCGCCATAAAATAACTGTCTCTGAAACAATCACAACACCCTGCCAGGGCTGGACCACAATTCACCTTAAAACAATAAACTCGACGTGTCTGAATGCAAAACCCTCTGTGAGCGAGATGTGTGACTCCTGTTCTCCCCCCTCTGCACTTCTCAGTTCAACTGCTCCACCATAAAATGGGTCACCCAGTCTTCGCCTTGCAGTTAATTCATGTGATCTCTAACTTGAATGGAAGCGGGTAGCAGCTGTGACTGCAGTGGTGAGAAAGCTAGGCAGAGAGAAAGACATAATCTGTCCAGAAGATTTTAATTGTGTTGTACTCACACTGGGTCTCATACAGAGCTCTGCTATCAGTAACCTTACGTGCTCACAGAGGGCTATTTACATGGTACAGTATGTATGATTATGGCAAAATATCCAAAGCATGTGAGTGGAGCTGGAGCATTTATTACTTCATCAGAGTGAGGATCAGCTTTTTATTTCATCCTTCCTGTTTTCTCCCAATTTGGTCGTATCAGAAGCACTGCAGCCACGGACTGACCCAGGTCACCGCGTCGCAGAGCCTGTTTGGGGTTTCTTTGTTAGCCTATGTGACTGTGCCACTTTAACAAAGGGTTAACAAGTAACACTTATTATGGCAGCACTGAAGGACCAATCGACACACCTTTGCCAGCACAAGTGGGGGCAACAGCTCCTGTACTAAATTCCCATTAAGAAGTTACATTTTAATGATACACATTTTCCATACAGTGTTACAGTCTGCTCCTAATCTCACTATTTAAACCCCTTTTTGTAAGGTGGCAGATATCCAATGCATACAAGCCTCAGTAAGTGGAAGAGAAGATTAACCAATGTTTACACTATGTTGCATACATTTTGCCAGTGTCCCTAAATATGAAAGAGATGATAATATACATGTGTCAGGACTTAGACAGATAGATGCTGATAACTCTCCATTTAACAAAGTAGGTCTTCCTGGTCACAAATGTCTCTTTTCCATTCCAGGAACTTATCCACAAACTGTTGATACAATACTTACTTACTTATTACTTTATCTGTACAAACCACAGCAACCAATTTCACTTTCAGTTTATGGGCTGTTCAGCCTCCCAAAAAGTCCCTCCTCCTGAAGTAGGACTTTCTAATGGCTCAGGAGATATTAGGTGGAGTCTGCAGTGCTGAACTTCAATTACTGGTCAAACACACACTTTGACCGCTGCTACACGTCTACAGCGTCATTCAGAATGTAAAGAAGCACTGTGAGTATCAAGAATGTGAGTTAGTGTGTAATTTTAAACAAAGTTACGTGGCTGACTTCCTGACTAGTCTAATGAGAGACAGCGAGTGAATAGGAGAAATAAAAATCTATTTTATTGGCTTAATAAATGTGGTTATGCACTAAAGCTGAAGATAACTAGACAATAATCAGATAGCAGATTGTCTTTACTACTACTAGCCTTTCTACATTTGCACAGTCTAATATTCCTAATCTTCACAGTCCTTAAGATACCATGGAAATGCAAACAGGTACATGCAAAACTGACTTTTAGTTCCTGGCTATTTGGTGGAAAAGGGCCAAAAGTTACTGCCCAGACGGTGCCAGAAGGGACCTACAACAGACTTGGTAACACTACCCTTGCTGCACCCGTACTGGCCTTTGGTGGGTAATATGATCCTGTGTGGTAAAAAGAAAAAACTATATCACCACCACAACTGAATTCCACTGAAGTCTAATAGGCTTTCAGTCTATGTCACTGTTGTTTTTTCTACAGGAAGAAATCAATAGGTCCTGAGGTGAGACAAACAATACTTGGACTGTTTGTATATGTTGAAGGTGAAGGAAGGATGGAAGAAGAGAAGGATACAGTGGGAGGCAAAGAGAAGAGGAGGATGAGAGGATGGAAGCGAGATGAAGGGAGAGGCACCATTGGTATTGATTTGCTGGGAGTGTGTATGCGTCAGTATCATCTGTGATCAACACTACGAAATTATGATTTTTGGGGGCATACATGTGTGCTGGATTTGTTGAATGTACTTTCAATAATATCTTCTCTGTGTGCGTGTGCGTGTGTGTGTGTGTGTCTGAGGAGGTGAAATGTGAAGGCAGATATGGACGATATAATAAAGACAAAAACAACAGCTGGGGGAGATATTAACCACGAAGGACGCAACCCCGCCCCGCACAGCGCGCACATACACACACACACACACATGCAGCTCCACCCCTTACAGCCTGACCCACCCACTGAAACACCAACTGCCCCCACCCTGCAGTGTACTCCTCTCTATCTCTCTCTCTGGTTAACCCACCTGTTAGCAGGCTGATCCCAGCACAGCTCACTGTGTCCGTTAGCCATGTGCTAACACTGGCTCTCATAATGTTACCCAAGAGGAGTTGCCAGTGTTGATTTCCTGGGTGCTTAGTAACTCGTTCGTCCCAAACGCCCACACAGGATGGGCCTGGCTCTAACCTTAAAGCAAGCTCTACTCGAGTTTTAATTACAGCTGTGCAGCTCAGTGCACATGAATGGACACTGCGCCTTCAGTTTTCCCCAATTAAAAGAAAAATCCACCTTCAGACACCCTCATTAAACAGGATATATTTCAGCATTTTGGTTAAGAGGTTAATCAAAGCACTTAAGGTAAATTCCAAAGAAATAAGACAGCCTGAGTAGGAAATAGGTGCAGGTGAACTAAGGGATCTGATTAAGCATCTGTAGAAAACCACATTACATTACGTGATTACAGCAGACCTTAACTCAACAGCTGTTTTTAATAAAGCATCAATTAAGAGCACCATTAGTATTTCATGAGCTTGTCAATGTGTCAAACTGTGAAGAACTCTGATCAAAGATAGTCTGACAAATGTAAAAACACATGTAGACATGATAGGCACTTGTAACTGGCAATATGCAATGTTTTTGTCTTACAGCTCATTCTAGGAGGAGAGACCAGGATGTAGACCATTTCGAGTTAGAGCTCATTAAAGATAAAATAAAAGTCACAAATATTCCATAATTCACGTATCCTTCTTCCTTACTTACATTTTCTCATTTTAGGCTGTGTACTGTACAATGACCTCTCTTTTTACGTCTAAATAAATAGTTTACATAACTGGACTGAACTGGACTTGTTTAAAACCTGTCTGATTGTTTGTGCTGCAACGCCCCATCCACTCATACACTTGTAAAAGGCTGTCTTCACAGTCACTACAATGCAGATATTAAATAACTGACTAACTGAATTGATGGCAAACAATATACAAATAACATCCAGGTTGTAAATAGGATTTTCCTGTAAGTGAAGCTGCTGAAACATTTTAAAAGTATTTGACTGGCAGCATTTTATATTATTGTGTATTTTGAGAATTATGCTGTATTGAGCTGTAACATTTTACTTTTCTTGGCGAACCCAGGAACTTCTCTTTTAACCTGATTTATGGTTCATTTATCAGCTTCCTACATTTCCCAGCACGCCTTTCTGCTTCACTGCAACCTTATAAGAATGTGCCTGATCTTGTTGCATCCAGCAGTGGAATATACAGCACAGACTGTGTAGGCGGAGAGAGAGAGAGAGAGAGAGAGAGAGAGAGAGAGAGAGAGAGAGAGAGCGCCTCACAATATTTCACACAGGTCAAAACAGTTTGACAAAGGTCTTGGCTTGTCGCTACGGTCCTCAGTTGACGCCTCAGAATCACTCATATCAAAAATGTCTGTAGAAATTCCTGCAGAGCATCTCTTTAAAGTCAGTTCCTCAGTAATCGAAGCATGTCCTCTTTTCAGGTCGCTAACAAAATGCTACAATCAGTTTCCTTTCCTCCATTTTCATTTGTAATGTCACACACTAAAGGCAGGCAGGCTTTCAGCGCTCCGTGAATAAAACATCATCGCTGACAAAAAAAAAAATTCAGTGTTCAAATGGCAAGCTTTTCAGGGACTAATAAAACCCCCGGATTGATAGACAAGCAATTCACAGTGCACTCTGATAATGAAGCAAGACTTTAAAATGAAAAAAAAAAAAATAGATACTGCTGAGGGTGGACAAACATAAACTCGTCTATTCGCTCAAGTAGGAACAAAAACCAGCGTTGAGACAAGCCTGTTGACCCATCCATTATTTCAAAATCATCATCTTTATAAATGAAAAACCACAAACATCTTGGCTCATGTCATCGTGGCAGTGAAACTTTCAACACCAGTAATGCTCGTCGCAGACGACGTCTGCACCCCCCACACCTCGGCTTAACTCGGGAAACAGTCTGTTTGTGTTGGAAGCAGGTGAACTTATCTCACCACACTGGCAGATTGTGGTTTAATAAACATCCTAATTTTAGAGCTGAATAGACTAAATTACTTGTTAACATGGAGATTTTTGCTGCTGATGTCAGATGACTTAGGAGCCATTAAACTGGCGGTGAGAAGGGAAGGGAAGCAGTGATGAAAGTGAAAACTGTGTCAGCGTCCAATACAGTTCGTTAATCAGTATCTGCAAATTAATATCTGTTTCAGATACAACAACAGACACTTAAAGATACTTTAACATATCCATGTTGGAATAAACCAATCTACTAAATGAACTACGTGTTACTGTCAGTTCTGAACAAAAATACACAAACAGCAGAGTCGTATCTGCTTCCTGTCCCAATCACAGCTGCTGTTTTCACTTCCTGGAAGCTCCACTCTGGAGGAAGTGGGCTGCCAACAATGACATCATCATCTTGCACCAGCAGAGAGAACTGCATCCGTCCAATATCTGCACTGCATTCCTTTACCACCACAACATCTCTCTCTCTCTCTCTCTCTCTCTCTCTCTCTCTCTCTCTCTGCATCCCAAAATTGTGAATGTGCTGTCCTTTGAATGGATTGGATGCTAGACCATAGACACA